>OY723388.1:24245163-24342105 GCA_963210295.1 Ophion ellenae
AATATTTATTCATCACACACGAATATTTAATAGAATATGTGTTCCTCTGACCCGAATATTTATAATTTGAATTCTTTTTTCTCAATCACTATACAGTCTCTGGTCATTTTTTACTCCAACGTTTTTCCAATAATCTCCACGAAGGAGGAAATTCAAGCCGGTGCTTAAAGGCAAACCTTTTCCGAACGAATTCATCAAAAGTCAAACGATAAGAGGAACACAAAAGGATTTATAGTTCTCGTTTAAAAGTTGCCAGCTCGGCTCTACTCCAACCCGCATCCAGTACCTTCTTTACCTGCCTTTTTCTTGTTTCCTGACTTTCTCCTTTCACCTCACAGCCCCCTCACCACCCAAAGGTACTGAGTACTCGGAAAAACTCGACGATCGTGCATCATCATTCATCATCGTACTGTTTTTCTCTTCCTCTCTATCTGTGTCTCACTCGCTGTTTTTCTTCGTTTGTCCATCTAACAACGTGGCCTACGTGTAATGCATTACGCATTATATACCGGGCCGCCGGTAGACCAGCTTATAAATGTGAAATGTACTTTTTCACGCAACCGCAAAAAACACATGAGGCCATTTGCGTTTTGTTACCATTTTCCCCCCATAAATCACAATTCCTCATTTCGTATTCACGTTATATGGTTTGTCTGACTTCCGAAAAAAAGTGACTATATCTACCACCGATGATTGATAGTCGCCGTACACGTGGAATGAATTCAAGCGGGTGCACCGGGGAATTAAGATCTTCAGAAGGTGGCGGGAATTTCAGGTCTGACGAGAAACATCACTTGAGCGTTCCCCTTCGATTTTCGCGAAACTCATATTTATGATAAAGCATTAAAAACTATGAGAAACGTATTTTTTAAGGCAAAGAAAGTCATGACACCCCTTAATTTAATTTTTCTTTCAATACTCCTATAGTGGATTTTTCATCGCTTTACATTAGAAAAAAATTGGTTTTTGTTTCATTCGGATCGGTGGACAGCTCGTGGGTCAAACTGCAAAATCACATCTCGACGCTAAAAATTATATAAACATATTATTTCATCTCATATTATTATTGCATCATCATGTTTGTAATATCTAAGGAAAGAAGTTTTAGATATCCAACAAGAAACATCACTCACGTGTCCGCCTTCTATTTTATTGAAACTCATATATGAGGCGATCCATGTCACTTCAGCCAGTAAAAAAAAAATCCACAAATAATTTTGAAAAATCGAGTCACTTTATTGAAAAATATTCAACGAGTGTCGAAATTAAAAAAAAATTTCTGACTTTTTTTCTCGTCGATTACCATTTTGTAACATTTTTCCATTCAAATGGCTGTATCTTTGGTGTTACTTCATGGTATTTAGGAATCCCATAATATAAAAAATACCAAAAATCCGTTTTTTGTATTCACAATTCGGGGAAATTTAAAAAAATAAAATAACGAGTTTTTTGCATGTTTTGCGCTGAAACGGACGTTCGACTTGCTCAATAAAATCTAAATTAATTTTTTTTCTGGAAGGCCATAAAAAGACGCACATTTTTGTTTTCTACGAATGTAAATACGTCAAATTCTGCCAAACGTACAGCTATTTGAATGGAAAAATTAAAAAAATAGTAATCAACGAGAACAAACGTCAGAATTTTTTTTTTCGACACTCCCCCTCGACGATCCCCTCATATGTGATAAAGCATTGAAAACTATTAGAAACGTAATTTTATTAATCTGCGGAAAAACGTTTTTAAGAGAGGAAATGGCCCCTTAAAGTAAGGCGTGTCACCCCTTAATTTATTTTATAATGAATTTTTCATCGCTTTGCATCGGAAGAATTTTGGTTTTTATTTCATTCAGATCGGTCGACTGCTTGTGGATGTAACTGCGAAACCACCCCTAGACACACTTTTCGCTGAGGGGTGGTTTTCCCCCTTAAAACCATTTTTCGCAGATTCAAAAAATACGTATCTAATAGTTTTCAATGCTTTATGACATATATGAGTTTCAAAATAATCGGCACTGGACACTTAAGTGATGTTCCTTGGAAGACTCACAAGCTCTATGTGAATCTAAAGTTCCTGGGAAACTATTCTGAAAAACTACTTTTGCATTAACTAATACTATATTAAAAATTTCATGCTTTTTTCAAACCCGGACCATTTTTTTACTGTTCACTTTTCTTTCGATTTTTTAGGTTTAAACAGAGCATGTGTGTCTTGGAATTCTGAACATTATTGGCTCTGATATTTCATATCAATGCACCAGACGCTAATGTGTGCGCCGTGGAACAGCTCAGGCTGCAACCATTTCTGAATCTGGCGTCGTAAAGGCGCCATTTTCAAATATTGAAAAGATTTGGAAAAATGAAAAATGTTCCTGACACATATATATAATGTGTTGTACATTAATATAAATATGCAGGTACATGACATTTCGATTATGTAGAATAAATAGTTTCGACGCAAAAAAATCTTGAAAGTTTGCTTATTTTCAGCTGCCTCAAGCCCTTTCCCCATCTCTCGTCAAGAATTCCCTTCACCTTCAAATATTTAATACGCGCTACCTGGATTTCGAGTAATCTCTGGCATTAAAATATTACCGAACTCGAAGCATCGAAAGCGTTCAAGCAAAAAAAAACTACAATCCTGGCAGCCATTTTTGAAAAGGGACTAAGTCACAAACTTCGTGAATGAAATAAAATAACAAGGCATTCGCTGCTCGACTTCCAATTTGCACAATTCCTAGGGGTTCCAGTTTCCCCTACTTTCTTTTGCCCAATGACCCTTCGTAGTCCCTTACGTGACATTACAATGCGCTCGCCCTTTCCCTTCCATGTACATATTCGCGTTCCTACCTTTATTGAGGATTTTCAGCGAATTATTTCGACACAGGATATCTTGATTGTGATGGCGAGGTCGAAGGTGTAGACGGGCCCTTTCAAGTCGCGGATGTGACTGCACGTCGTTTGCAATATCATCAGAGAGAATATTTAACACCCGTTAATCAGTAGATAGGATTAAAAAGAAAAGGTGAAAAATATTTCGGCGTGAGAGCTCGGTACTTCTCGACACAGTCCCTTCCGATGAGTGTGTGCATACTCAACGCTCTTTGCACCGAACGTGAGGGATGGTAAATTTGGGGGCGGGGATGCGACTGGAGAAGCGTTATGAACGCTGGATGTAATCATCCCCGAAGGTCCTTTGATCACGTCCGACCTCGGCCTGAATTTCAACCAGTATCCTCTTCGGTTTCCTCTTTCTAGCTCTTTGTCTCTCTCCCTCTCTCTCTCTCTCTCTCTCTCTCTCTCTCTTCCTCTCTGTCTCTACCTCTCTCTTCTTATCGCTCACGCGGATCTTCAAGCACGCGGCTGGTAATTGCAGTTTCCGGAAATCTTATTGCGTCCGGTCATTAATAATCTCCAGTTTCTAATTACTTATTGGATGGAAAATTTGCGACGTCGCCCACGAACGCGAACATCCCATATCGGCAACGAACGAACGCCCTGGCCCTCCACGAGGAGAAACGTCACAGCGATAAAGACTTTTCGCCTACTTGTTTCCAGGCGCCCGTTATGCAGCCGATTATGACAGGAATGACTTTGCGGGACTTCACTTTCCAACTATTTTTCAAAGATGATCACTGCGCAGTCACCGATCGGGTCAAAGTGGAGAAAGAGACATTTTTCATTACTCGAAACTCTTGTGCGCTTTTGCGATCGACGAGAATTTTTAAACGCCAAGTTTTAGAAGCGGTTTTTTTGGAGAAAAAAATTTGTAGGGAAAATTTCGGTGTGAAGCTCCACTGGAATAAATTTTGTCAGATTCGGTACAAATTCTTACAGTATTTTCCCAAGGAAATTTCCTTCAGGAGTAGGTAGGGATTTTTCGATTTGTTAAAAACTTTTCTCTGTATGAAGAATTTTTACACGATTTTTTAATCTGAATGTTAGACTCATGATTCGAATGATGATTTTTTAACGAAAAACTTATTTTTATGAGAACGTCATTTTTATGCAAACGTCATTCTTATGAAAACGACATTCTAATGAAAACGTCATTTTTATGAAGAACGTCATTCTTATAAAAACTTCATTCTCGTGAAAACGTTATTTTCATTAAGGTGACATTTTTACGAAAACATCATTTTTATGAAAACGTAATTTTTATGCAGACGTCATTTTTATGAGCATCATTTTCATGAAAACATAACTTTCATGGAAACGTTATTTTCATGAAGGTGACGTTTTTACGAAAACATCATTTTTATGAAAACCTAATTTTTATCTAGACGTCATTTTTATGCAAACGTTATTTTTATGGAATCGAATTTTTTATGACGTCATTTTTACGAGAACATAATTTTTATCGAGACATCGCTGCCATAAAAACCACATTTTTATGAAAGCATCATTTTTATGAAAACGTCACTTTTATGAAAACATCACTTTTACGAAAACGTCACTTTTACGAAAACGTCACTTTTACGAAAACGTCACTTTTACGAAAACGTCACTTTTACGAAAACATCACTTTTATGAAAACGTCATTTCTATCAAAGAAACAGTATTTTCCAAATTCCCTACTGACTTCTCCAGCTGTTGTTGCATTATAAAGATGTTTGGCCCCTTGTTCAAGGTCAAACTTTGCTACACCTTACAAAAAAATGTATGGAATTCTCTTACGAATGCGTACACCTTAAGCAACACGAAAAAAAAATCCCTCACCATATTTTCGATTTTTTTTTCAGACAAAACAAACACTCCAAATTGCGCCTATTTTTCGGGCCTCCCGGATACTTTCACCCTTCGTCGCATTCTCGCTTTGTCATCACCTATCACCTACGACATTCCCCGTACGTTTGAGGGAGAAATATTTCCGAGAATCGTACGTGGGCGACAAACATAAAAAAGCTCGGTTAGCTTTTGAAAACGGGAGATGCATTATGGAAATGCGCCGAAAAGGTAGAGTACAGAGGAAAGTTGGGAGCAGTTTGTCTTGCGGGTTTTACGAGGACCGAACGCACTTGCCGCGGCAACCTTTTTGTCCCGGCCACGCGACATAAATATCCCTGGGTATACGTCCAACCGTACATACGTATACGCGCACGCATGGAAACATGAATGCGATATAAGCAAAGCCCATACATATTTAGGGTGCTCCGTCGTGATACGATGTGCTCCACTTGGCGTGCCAGCGATATAAAAACCGATGCCTTATTGCCAGACAAAAAGGCATGCAGGACGAGGCACAAAATGAAGAAGGAACGCGACAAAATAGAACAACGCTGAAGAGCGATGGCGAAATCGTGAGGATACGCGAGCGCAAGATTCTGTTTTTAATTTTTTTTTTGTTTTGTTCCGTCTTCTTTGTCCAGGTCATGGAAAGTGCCAACGGGATGTCGACCACGAAAAATTATCGCTTTTTTATCCACCACCGGCGCCGTTTTATCAGCGAGAAAAATCTGCCTCCTCGTAAATCCCGGAAGCAAGGGAAAAAACAGCTCCTTGCGGATGTCCTTCGACGGAAAATACGTCTTTGATGGAGACGGAGTTGCGCACGCGATAAAAAAAAAAGGAGCTTCCAAAAGAGGTATACAGGCAAAGTACACCATTTTGAAAAAGTGCAACATTTTTTAAAAGCAAATATACGAAAGAGGTCGTTGAGGCATTGGCTTTTGACCATCATTGATGACATTGATTATCATCGGATCTGGGCCTAAAGATTTCGTCTTCGGTTTCAATGCATTGTCGATTTATCGCCATTTCCGATGGAACACCTTTTCGTAGTTCTGGGGCTGAAACAGTGTGTAAAAGTTGTCCTCGTAGTGGTAAAATATAAGGTGTAGTAAAAAGAAATCCATTATTTTTGCATGAAATTGAAGGCTTTATTTAGCATAGTTAGAATGATCCGATTTAGGTCATTCAATATGCACCGTTTGGATCGATTACTTGTTGCCATTTGGAAGGTAATTTCATTATGCCTTTCTCATAGAAACCCTCCTCCCTAATGGCAAAAAACTGGGACAGTCTATTTTCACAAGCTTCTCTTGAGGCAAACTTTTCACCAGCAAAATCATTCGCCATAGACAGGAACAGGTGGTAATCACTTGGTGCCAGATCCGGACTGTAAGGTGGATGCATAAGAACCTCCCAACCAAGCTTCCGGAGCTGCTGGCGAGTCATTATCGATGTCTATGGCCTGGCGTTGTCCTGATGGAACACAATTCCTCTCCTATTGACCGAAGCTGGCCGCTTCCGGGCGACTGCTTCCTTCCGACGGGCCAATTGTTGACAGTGCAGGTCCGAATTAAGAGTTTGGCCGTAGTGGAGCAGCCCATAGTAGATGATTCCCTGCCAATCCCACCAAACACACAGCAAAATCTTCCTGACCGTCAATCCTGGCTTATCCACCGTTTGCGCCGGCTCACCGCGATTCAACCACGACCGTTTTCACTTGACGTTGTCGTAAGTGACCCACTTTTCATCATCCGTCACCATCCGCTTCAGAAATAGGTCGATTTTGTTGCAATTCAGCAGCGATTCGCAGATGGAAATTCAGTCCATGAGGTTTTTTTGCGTTTACTCGTGTGATACCCATACATCGAGCTTCTTTTTGTAGCCAGCCTTATTCAAGTGGTTCCAAACGGTTTTTTGCAGTGTTTAGCTTCTGGGCAATCGAAACAGTGCTTACACGACAGTCCGACTCGACGATTTCCATTATTTTGTCGACATTTTCGACAAGTGGCCTCCCAGAGCGTGGTGCATCTTTGACATAAAAATTACCATAACGGAATCGTCGAAACCCAAATTGCGCGTGATTGGCTGTTACAGTATCAGGACCATAAACACTATTCATATTTTCAGCCAGCTGGCTTGCGTTTTCGCCTTTGTCAAAGAAAAACTGTAAAATGTGGCGTATTTTCACTTTGCTGGTGGCCATCTTTGATGCGCGCTCAAACAACATTGAGTCGAGCAATCGCAAAACTGTCTGAGATGTTTATTTTAGTACGAAATCTGATCTTTTTGACGCCATCTAGCCTAGTCCGATCGCACTTATACAACGCGAGATACAGATTACTAACGCCGTCTATTGCATAAATAATGGATTTCTTTTTACTACGCCTAATATTAGGATAGGCCAACGTTGAATAGTTCATTTTTTATTGGGTAAATACTCTGATCGAACAACTCCACGCGCCTAACCTCAAAGTGTCATCTTTTCGTCATCGCATTTTGGAAACAAACCGGTGAACGATTTTCTTTATTTTTCACCTCATCTGGATAAGAGTCCTCTGCTGTCTGGTATTTTTTTCATCGAAATATGTTGGCGCGTTTACTCATGATAAAAAAAAGGAGGCGAGCGACAGCATCTGATGCAGTTGCTCCGGGCGATGTGCGAAAAGTTGGTAACTTTCATAACAAATATCTCGAGTTAGGAAAGGTAAAACTTCGCGAAATTTCACCAACTTTTCGAGACTACACTTCTTTTCATCCACTATAAATTTAAATAAATTCTGTCGAGGCGTTCGCGCGAAAACTACCTCAAGGCAAAATGACAAAGAGACCGCCTACCGCTGGATACTTACTAGGTATCCCACCTTCGTATACGAGTAATACAAAAGTGTGGGCGAATAAGAAGAAGGCATTTTGTCACAGTTATCAACAATTACCTGGAAAATCGTTTTTGGAACTTTTCTCAGTTATTTTTCTACAAAACGCAATTCCGGTTGTAAATATTCAGACATTTTTTCTCCGCGACGCGAAAATCCGGGAAGTGTTGTGTAGTGGAACAAGGCTCCAGTGATCACATGTCGCCCGCAAAAGTTTCCAGTCATTTAGTCCAGCCGCGTTTTGAGAAAAGAAAAATGGTGGCTCACATAATTTTTTGTAAAATACACATTATCGAGCCAGTCTTAATTTGTTTATTTTCTGTATGTTTACACTTAATTTTGTTTATCGAATAATTTCGCAGGACTTTCTTACGAATTTGCCAGCCTCGAATCTTGCGCACTTTCGCTCGAGCTCGTTATGAGGAGCATGAGCTCCTCATAAGGAGGACGAAGCATGCGAGGCGAAGGTCGAACAGTAGGTAGTATCCAAAGCTATGACTCTCGCCTCACTTCGGAATCTCTTCGGTGGTGTAGGCGGTTCGAGCTTTACTGTTATCAACACGTCCCTGGGGACCACGTCGTACGTGCTAATTTCACTTAGTCTTGGCCTTTTGGGAGTCTGCCCCGTACTTCCTACTTCCGCTCGTGTAAATGTAGAACGGCGAGTGGATTCGCGAGTAACTACAGTTGCACGGAAGTGTGGGAGTGTATCGTTTAGTACGATAATAAAACTTTCGCACGACGGGATTTTATTTTGAAATTTTGAGAATTACAACAATGGCAAGCTGTGGCAAAAAGTTTGATTTTCGACGAAAAATAGAGTTTCAATTATTTGTTAATAACAAATGGATAGTCATATAAACAAATTTGAATTCAAAGTTAATTTGTGAAACGCAGTGGCTCTGATATACCTTCATAAAAATCCCTGATTTTTGATATACCTTCATAGAAATCTTTGTTGCAAATTGAAATTGAGACCCTAAATTACAAAGCTCTGGCAAAAAAATCGTATTTTTCTCCACTCCAAGCCTACCAAGCCTACTAGTTATGAGCCCTTAAGGGCCCACAACTAGTAGGCTTGGAGTAGTAGAGTCTAGGCTTAGTAATAGAAATTAGTAGACCTAGTAGTAGAGCTTAGGCTTAGCAGTAGAACTTGTAGTAGAGCTAATTAGTAGAGCAAGTAGTAGAACTCAGGCTTGGTAGTAGCAATTTTGTAAACAGCCCTTAATGGCTTACAACTAGTAGGCTTGGAGTAGTGAGATTAGGCTCAGTAGTGGAACTAATTAGTAGAGTTCAGGCTCAGTAGTAAAAATTTTGGAAAATATGAATTTTCGCTTTTCGACGGATCATAAAATATAACATTTAAAAAAATTCTCTTAAATTTTGCAGCCGATTCGTTGAAAATTTAGATTATGGGCGCATGAACCCGTAGCCCTTAAGGGCTCACAACTAGTAGGCTTGGAGTAGCAGAGCTTAGGCTTAGTAGTAGAAATTAGTAGAGCTTAGGCTTAGTAGTAGAACTAGTCTACTAGAACCCGAGCCCTTAAGGGCTCACAACTAGTAGGCTTGGAATAGTAGCGCTTAGGCTTAGTAGTAGAAACTAGTAGAGCTAGTAGTAGAACTTAGGCTTAGTAGTAAAGCTAGTAGTAGCGCTAATTAGTAGAGCTAGTAGTTGTAGAGCTCAGGCTTAGTAGTAGAAATTTTGGAAACAGCCCTCAATGGCTCACAACTAGTAGGCTTGGAGTAGTGAGATTAGGCTTGGTAGTATAAATTAGTAGAGCTAGTAGTAGAGGTTAGGCTTAGTGGTAGAACTAATTAGTAGAACTAGTAGTAGAGCTCAGGCTTAGTAGTAGAAATTTTGGAAAATATGAATTTTTGCTTTTCGACGGATTCTTAAAGTATAACATTTTTTAAAAATCTCTTAAATTTTGCCGTCGATTCGTTGAAAATTTAGGTTATGGGGGTATGAACCCGAAGAAGTTAGCCACGCATAAGGTCAACCTAAAACTTTCGACGCGTTTAACTCAAAATGACTTTTTTCAACATCGATGATCACGATGTCTCAAAAATCACTGCGCGGATCGACTTCAAATTTTACCAGCTTCTTTGACATATCAAGAAGCAGTGCTTGAACGAAGAAATGTCTTTTTCGATGCATACTTGTTTTTTATCAACGAAAATAAAGCTTTTTCACAAACAATGAATACTTTCGCTATGGACTGCGGCCATTTATTCAAAAATCAATATTTTATTCAATCCTTCGTCTAAACACTAGATAATATCAGGCAAAAACTAAATGCATTTGATTTTCGTTATTTCAGATGATTTGTGTCCGAGCAGCATTGGTCACCACGAAGGACGTTTTTCGAACATCGGTCTGCACAAACCATTGTGTCTACCACATTTATAAATATTTTTCAATACGAAAATTGTAGAACATACTTGAAACCATACTCTTCAATGTAAGAAAAAAAATTGAAACCCTGCACATGTTTGCCCGAAAAAAAAATCACGAGAATTCCTCTTTTTACGAGCTGGACCGGAAGTTGACCGGAAGTGCCTTCGATCTGTGCAGATTTCTAGGCAACTCGAAACAGCCCGAAATCTCTCTATCCAAGGGAAAGAAAAGGTTGCAGACGCGACCTATCTCCATTCCACTAGGAATGTTCTGTGCGTGCGCGTAGAGTCTGGTAAGTAGCGCGTATATGTATATACACGTTGGGCGTCTTACGTATGCAGCAAATGTTCGTGTTACGTGGGTATGTGAACCGATTTAGTGCACACGGCAATCGCTATATAAAGCCTGCTACCGAAGGGTAAAACAAGAGGGAATACGAGAGGCGGCAAAGCTATCGCCATTATGCTCAGTTTGCCAAGTTCGAAATATTATGCCCTCGCATACGCAGACACTTGAATGGGAGTTGAATACCAATAGCGGGAATGTCGCATGTCTGAATGGAATTTATATATATATATATATATATATCACTTCAGAGACGTGATGCACTGCGGAGGACGTGCAAAACGAGGCCCAACTTTCTAAGTCCATCATCTCTGAATGACGAGGCATCTTGTAGAGCGCCAAAAAGACATCATTGTTTTCATTCGCCTCGTACCGTCAAACATACACAATCGATGTATGCGCACGGCTCCAGTATTTAAAAAAATTACTTTCTCATTGATGACTTCTATCCTCCATACTAATACCTACGGAACTAAAAAATGTTTCCAAATATCACTCAGGAGCGAAGTTACGGTAAGTTCGTTTTTCGAGACGGTCCCCACGGTAACTTGAACAGTTATTTGATTTGTATTTTATTTAGAACTTTTTTAATACATATCTGGAACGCGAAATTTGGAGAGGAAAAAATGTTTCGACTTCAAAATGGAATGACCGGTTCTCTTTTCCAAGTTAAAAAATTTAGCTTGACAGATTGAAGCCCTAACAGTACGATAGAATTATCTTTTTGAATTTTTCGGATCCTTCAACCAATAGGGCAGTAGTCGACTTAAGTCTGAACAACGTGCACGAACATGAATGATTTATGATACGACAAATAAAAAATTCGCGTTGTCAAAGTGCCAATTGATAATGTGTGATGGATATTTGTCCGAATTTCTCACAATTTATCATACAAAAAAATTCCAGGAAACGGCCATTTCTGGCGTGGTTTCCAACCCGTCAAGAACGCCCATCATTGTTTTCTTCAAGGGGAATTTTCACTTTGAACGCTAAAAAAGGCTATTTTCATTATTATTTTGGATAGGTTTATATTATGGATATTGATATAAGAGTTGTTACACTTAATAAATACACTTTCGAAGTACATTAAAAAAATATATTTATTTAAGTCACTATTTATAGACGATAATGGTAGTTATAAAAATGTCGTAAAAAAATGTAGGTCTGCGGTGTTGATGTAATCTCGGAGATGGATCATCCGAAACAAAAAAATCAAACGGTTTCAGATTCAGTATGTTAATGGCTATAGCGCATATCATACGATAATAACGCTAAGGTCATGTTCAAATAAAACAATACACATATAAGTGAGTCAATTTCAATCATTATTGAAACTAATCAACATTTATAAATCTTTCAATTTTTGAAGCAAAAAAATCAGTTTTTCTGATCGTTACCACACAATATATATTAAACTTTCATTTTTCCCATCTTACCCCGTATGCGGGGCAAGACGATACAGCGCAGGGAGAATGATAGGACACGAATTATTGGCATCATTCGCATATAAAAGTTCTGTAGTATTTACTCCGAATAATCTTGCTTCCTCATCATTTTAATCATTTGTAAGTTCTTTTGCTTCCCCTGGTAGAAACACCGGTTGAAGAGGAACCAAAAGCTTCACTAGTTTCATTTCGCCCTTTCCAACGTAAATACTGGTACATTGTAAGATATTGCGGCTTGGCGATAGCTTGTATTCATCTTGCCCCATTAGATGGTTAACGAATTAACGAAAAATCACACGATAACCTTGAAAATTTCTGAAAAAACCGTTCTTATTATATGGATAATTAGTACTTTGTTTGTGTTTACCTAGCTGTCTCCAATCAACATCAGCAACAACATCAGCAAATGAACTAAAACGCTGGTAAGCTGGACCAAAAATTAGATCGTTTTCCCAATAAATCGATATTGTTTTCTCACTCGAACCGCGTGCCGTTTCTTCATCTTACCCCGCGTATTCGTCTTGCCCCGAGTTCCCTGACATTCGCGCGAAACATTTGCGATTGGAGGAATTTCCATAGGGCTTCCTTGACGTTTGCATTACGTGAATGCGATTCGAACACTCCAGCGATAAAAGTAGCCAGTACCAGCGAAGTCGTAAAAGCATGTAAAAATGGAACAATTAGATTTTACAAAGGATACCATAAATTCACACCCGCTGCCTGAACTAACACAAAATCGTAACACATCACGTGTGCGCTCTCGCGGAACGTGATACTTTGTACAACCAGAGAGGAGAGTTATCAAAGACGTTTGCCAACGCCTTCATGGGACGTTTGTGTCAGCAGGATGGATGCTCGGGAATATTTACAATGCTGAGATGCATAATGTACCACGCGTGTGTGTGTGTGTGTGTGTGTGTGTGTGTGTGTGTGTGTGTGTGTGTGTGTGTGTGTGTGTGTGTGTGTGTGTGTGTGTGTGTGTGTGTATTTATATTCCTGGTGTATCTTATTTATGAAGGCTACGGTCGTGAGCCCATAGAGTGTCTCATTCCGAGTAAAACGCTTTTTTTCTTAATGTTGTGAGACGAAAATTGACGAAGATATTCACTGCTACAGCTGGGAGCTGTGCATCGGCCGCGCCTCAGCGGCTGGGCATCGGCCGAGCCTCAACGGCTGAGCATCGGTCAAGCCTCAACGGCTGTGCATCGGCCGAGCCTCAACGGCTAGGCATCGGCTTCAACTATGAATATCTCGGTCAATTTTCATCGCACAACATTTTTAAAAAAAGCCTTTTGCTCGGGATAAGACACTCTATATGATCACTAGGAAGACTCTAGTAGTTGAGCTACAATAAATATGTATATAGCTTCAAAAAGGCAAAGTAGCCTTGAAATTTTACAAGCAGTTTTTACATTCCACCATTTTTACATTCCATCTCTTTTCACCAGCCATAAATTTTCATAAATTATGCCGAAAGGGACGCTCGTGCGACAACTAATAGACGATAAGGCAGGGATTTCACGACAAACTCGATCGATAGCATCCAACGAGGTAAACATTGTCCGGGTCCACGTTAATCCACTTCTCTCGCGACTCCTTCATCTCTTTATTCCTCAGTTACTGAGATCGCGATGCGGTATCGGTGCGCGCGAGGGTGGTTTTAACCGCAAGATCCGCAAACTTAACTTCTCAGGAGAGAGCCGGGAACTCATTCGGACGTTAACTCTGTTATTTTTACGGCTCTGCCAATCTCGTATAATACAGGTGAGGTTATTCGTTCTGGGCGAGAAAGACCGGAGGAACTGCTTTTGCAACTCCGTGAACCAGCGTACGATTGCATTCTCCTGCTGTGCTTAGTCACCACGTGAAATCGTAAAGTCTTTTCCGTACAGTTTTATTGTCTCCCATCCCCTCTTGCGCGCTCTCTCTTTATTTTTGAAGCAATTTTATTCGTTTCCTTATCCTACCTTTGATTTATGTTTTTTTTTCTCTTCTGTGCCTTGTTCTGACCGTAATTTCGCATACTCGTAGGTCTGCCATTAGACCATTGTTTTACGATTCTGTTATATCTTGTTTTTATCGTGATCTTCATTTTTCCTTTGTTGGAAATCGAACGTTTTGTTTTGCAATTCTACCTTTGTTCTCTTTAGATATTATGATTTTGTTGATTAATGTTGACAATAAATAAATAAATAAGTACATACATACATAAAGACATAATTAAATAAATACACAAATAAATAAATAGATAAATAAATCCTTTTTCTCTCTCTTCCTGTCTCTTGTTTTGTCAGGTTGATTTTTCAGCACTGCAAATGCACGGATGCGGTTCGAGCCAACATCTCCGTTTGGCAAACAGAAACATTCCGGTGCAGCACGAGTATAAAAGATAATGGGCAAAGGGGAAGCGACGAAACAGAAAGAGATTTGTAGACAGGAATTTGTATCGAATAAACGACGCTTTCACGCGGAATTAACCTCGAATCCCTTACCCTTCACATATCTCTGTCCATTTCGCTCGAAATTTTCTCAATCTTCCAACGTCAGTCCAATACGCGCGGACTGCCAGGGTGAGCAGCGAAAATCGCGCTTACCCCGATTATTTCCCGGTAAAACTCCCTCCTGCCCCAATATGACATGCTTTCGTCACAATGCCGCGGGCTTTATTACTTCTGGTGGAGCCGAGAGCGAAAGGGATCGCGATGAAAAATCATTTCCGTTACGGCGTGTGAATTTGACGTTAGGTCTGAGCTAAAGGTGAAGAACTCAGTCACTTGACACGAGTGCTGGAGCGAGATAGCTGACAATCCGTTGCTCCCCTTTCTCCGACTGCGTTGTTTCGGGAAAAGGAAAAGTCTCATTTTGCGCCCCATCGAAAGAAGGATCAAGCGAGATTCCGTTATTTTTCGCGAAATGCCAATCGTCTTGGGGAAAAAGACGCAGCGGGATCTTTTATCGGCTGAGCGGCTTTCACCTTAAGCGAAACGGAGCGGAGTGGGAAGTGCGGAGGGGTGTGCAAAATATGCTCTCAAATTTCCAGGCGAAAGTGTTTCTTTTTTATCGATTGTTTAACCTGCATTTTCTGATATTTTACTTTATTGCGGAAAAACTCTTGAAAGCGGATATGCCGAGCCTGGCGACTGACTCAATTTTTGTGGACGGTCAGATCGCTCACTGCGCTACGACGAAGCGCCCCGCTGCGGTTTACCCTTTTTTATAAGCTCTCATTTAAGGGAAGGTCCTGCCTTGTTGGGCCAAAAAATGTTTGATTTTTCACCAATTTTTTATGCGAAAAGTATTAAATATAGAATGTTGATATTTGGTATGTTGACTAAGCGGTCTTCATTGAACATCAAAATATTTTTTAAGGGGTTACCCCCACTTGCGATTTTGGAAAAATCGATTTTTTTTATTGCATTTTTTTGAAGTATGAGTATCTGAGAATATGTCCTGAAAATTTCAAGTCGATCCGAACAAAATTGACTGAGATATGAGCGCTGAAAGAGAAGAATCCGCGTTGAAAGAGCGTTGAAAGAGAAACTTTAAACGCGTTTTTCTCAAAATGGCATTTCTGAAGTCGGTGACCAAGATTACTCGAACACTAATGAACCGATCTTCTTGAAATTTTGCAGGCTTATTTAATACATAAAAATGTAGTCTTTAATTGTTCGATTTTTTTTTCGAAAAAATGGCCGTTTTATAGCCAAAAACGGCCGTTTTTTTTCGTTAAAATGGAACCATTAACTTTGACTGTCCGCCATTTTGTGAAAAATGAATATTTTTTAAAATCCTTCGATTAAAGACTAGTTTATACTTATATTTGACTATACTATATTTTTTTTCAGATGATCCACTTCGCCACAATGTTGGTCACCGCAAACCGTATATATAAAAACATTATTTCATTGACGACCATTTGCCACTAAACAATGTAATATTTTTCAATAAAAAAATTACTGAAAGTTCTTCAAGATGTGTTCTTTAAGATGGTATATTGATCGATTAAAAACGTGTTGTAGTTTTCTTTTAAAAAATTAATGAAAAAGGCCTTTTTTGCGCTACAAGTGGGGGTAACGCCTTAAAGCGTGACAAAACATGGTGGTAGGCGTGGAAGGAGACACGTATGTCGATACGCGGGCGATGACATTATTCGCTTGCGGAAGTCCTAAGTCCCGAACAGGTGATCTGAAGCAAAAAAATCAAACATATTTTTACTTTGTACAATATTGTGTATAAGTTGACCTAGAATCAAGAAGAAAAATTGAATAATAAAAAAATCGTGAGCAAAAAACTGCGAAAATGTTTGGGAAAAAAAACAAACTCCCTTCCGATCGCTCACTATTTCTTTATTTTTCAATTTTTCTTCTTGACTCTAGGTCAACTTATACACAATATTGTACAAAGTAAAAATATGTTTGATTTTTCTGCTTCAGATCACCTGTCCGAGACTTAGGACTTCCGCAAGCGAAGAATGCCATCGCCCGCGCACCGACATACGTGGCTCCTCCCACTCCCACCACCATGTTTTGTCAAACTTCAAAAAATATTTTGATGTTCAATAAAGACCGCTTAGTCAACATACCAAATATCAACATTCTATATTTAATACTTTTCGCATAAAAAATTGGTGAAAAATCGAACATTTTTTGGCCCAACGAGGCAGGACCTTCCCTTAACTTGACTTTCTGTGAAATGCAATACGGAAAATCGATATCTCACCCACTTCCCGACTACTTAGAGCTTTGAATGTTTTCAAACATGCATCTAAAGTGAGACAATGCTTGATTCAATAAAAAAAACATTCATCAAGTTTTCGACTTTTCATGTAAAATAGCGATATTTAATCATCCATATAAAATCTCACTAACACATACAAACAAATTCGTAGCTGACTGTGTTTGTATGTGAAAAGTTTATATGCAGCAATTAGTCGTAGGATGAATCCCAATTACGGTCGTTGTTATTTTTTACAAGCATTTCATGTTCCTAACGTACATACTCGTAAACTAGTAAACTACTAATAACAACTAACTAGTAAAATCAATAAAGACTAAAAAGTAGAAAATAATTGACATGTAAAAAAAATATTTAAAAAACAATCTTTTATTTAATGTACTGAAAAGTGGGCAATAATTTTTTTTTCCAAGTCACCTATGTGTGACTATAAATAAAAGCTTGACGCGCTCAAAATTTAGACATGTAATCTTTAATTTACATAAATCCGTTAACACATCAACTGTATTTAATTTACTGTAAAAGAACCTTGGGTTTCTTAAATAAAAATCCTGCAACTGAGTATAAACGTATGATAATAACTTCTCTAATTACTATTGCGCCAAATTAAATACGTATAATGAAACTGAATCGATCAAATTAATTGAACATTTAAAAGGTTGAGCGCCCCAAGCTTTTATTTATAGTCACATATAAGTGACTTGGTAAAAACAATTATGTTCTACTTTTTAGTACATCGAATAGAAGCTTGTTTCAAAGGCCATTTTTTTACATATAAATTATTCTCCTTTGCCTTTTCTCCCGAACATGTTTTATGAAATGATGTAACTCATATTTCTAAATCTATTCCGAATGATCGGATATATATGTTCTTTGAAATATATTTATCACTTTGTTAACAACAATTGGTGTTCTTTGCTCGAAAATCAATCTTTTTCTTACACAGCTCGCAATTTCCACAATTTTCAAAATTTCAAAAAATATCCGCTCGTACGAAAGATCCTTTATTTTACTAAAAGCGCATTTTTATTTTTGGCCACTTATTGTTAGCCGGCCTTGACCTTAGTTGCAAGGATCACCCACAAAGATTGACCATGCAGCAAACGTGGCACTTTCTTAAAATAATAGGAACTTCATTGCTTGTCAATATTTCCCAATGAAAAACTGAACCTCGGCAAGATTACGTACCCATTGTGCCCAAAATCTCGCCTCCATCATCCCAATGCCGCGATCAGAAAAGAATATTCCAAATCTGTTTTTAGGCCCCAAGCTTATGGAACCCATCATTGAATCAATCTCAAATTCTAAACGCTTAGAAAGAAGTAGTGCAGCATCAATTTTTTCCATTTGAAGAGATACCCCACACGTTTTCATGGAAATCCTCCTCGACTTGTGCCGGTAAATGGCTCATCGAATTTCAATTTTTCGAAATTCCAAAATTCAGGTACACCAAATGAAAAATATTTCGGATTTTTTCCTGTACTGAAGAATTCACTGGCTTGAGGGAAAAAATCACGGGATCGAGAAACCGGAAATACTTTGTCCCTGTTGTAGAGTTTTTTAAGGCTTTCCAAAGTTTTTGTTGCAAGGACAATTACATCGATAATAAATTTATCGGGTTTACACTTACACACACACACACACACACTCACACACACACGCACGCACACGCACATACATACATACATGTAGAGGCGACAAATAATTTACGTGTGTTTCGAATGGAGCCTCTGCCCTTTACGGTTGTTCACACATCACGAGGACTCCACGTGAGCGTTAACCGGACATTCTGATTAATAGGCTTGAAGCTGTATAGCCCGACGAGCGTTGACCAGAACGAGATTGTGGTGTTCGAATTTTGCGTGAACAACACGAGAGGATCGTGAGACAGGCAGAAACCAAATATATATATATATATATATATATATATATATATATATATATATATATATATATATATATATATATATATATATATATATATATATATATATATATATACATATACATATATATATACACACACACACACATATATATATATATATATATATATACATACACATATGCGAACGTATGCCACGACACTGTAGAGTGATCAACTCCGCGGATTTCTCGCTCCGGATAACTCGATTCTATGACACGATCCATATGCGTCGCTTCGTATCAAGGCTGGGCAACGTTGACGTTTGACCGCCGAAAAAGTATCGCCAGCTTGCCCATGGGTCGTACCCAATTTTCGTGTGCGCTACGGGAAAAGATGATTATTCCGCGAAAACGTGGATCAATTTCTTTTTCGTTTTGTATTTTTGAATGAGGACACACAGGGATCCAATTTAAAAGCATAACAAAAGAAAATGTAACGCAAAGTGCATCGAAACGAACTCTTTGCCTCGACGAAACTGTGCCCAGGAGCGTGCGCGAATTTATTACAAACTGCATTTGCCCGCGGCTTATTTATTTATAAACGGGATATCTTTTTGTATACAATGTATATTCTATGTGTAACGGGTTTTGTGATGTGATAAAAACAATTTTTTCAGACATACAACGTTTCCAACAATTACAGACGTGGTCTCGATATTGCAAAATAACGCTGCCAGCTAGATTTAGGACTGGAAAAAAGAATGTACGCTACAATTTTTGTAATGGCGAAATATAGAGAAAAATGTAGCGAGATACTGGTAAGACGTATAACAAAAAAATCAGAAAAAAGATGATTTGCATATCCAAATAGCGGTCGATTTTCAATATTTTTTTCTAATGAGAGGATCGAGATGACGAGGTGGAAATTTTACACACAATTAATACATAGGCTTGCAGAATTTGATTTTCTTTTGTGTTGAAAAACATTGATAAGCATTGAAGTTATTATTATTTAAAGTGTCGGTGTTACTGCATGGCCGAGAGGTGTGGTTGGAGCAACTGGGGTGACCTGAAGGGAGAAATAATAAATGTACTTCTAGTATAATAATGAAACTTCCGTATGGCCGGATACTTTGGTGAAATTTCGAAAATTACCAAAATGACAAGTTGTAGAAAAAAATTGGTAATTCTTTAGATAAGTGACTTTTCCGAAAAATATTATCCAATTTCTCCGATAAAATATCATTTATTCGGTTATAAATGATGATATTCAGTGGGCGAAAGATGACATTTTTCATTGACACATTTTTTACGAGCAGAAAATCGTTAAAATTATTTTTAGATTTTTCAAAAACCCAGACGAACTCAATATAGGCGTCGAAATTTTTGAAAATCCCCTATTTTATCACGTGTTTCAAGCAAACTTCAAAACACCATAACTTTTTATGGGGGGGGGGGTGAATTTCAGCTTCCCCCGACTGAAAATCATCATTTATAACCCAATAAATAAAAAGTAGCCAAAAAAATATTTTTAGGCTCACTTTTCGGAAAAGTCACTTATTTAAAGAATTACCAAACAGTTCAATTTTCGACAAAAAAAAACTACTTTAACCCTTCCTTGAAACACTTATATTTGGCCACGGCTTTGACACACTAGGTCAAATTGACCTGGATAATACTTCATCTACCTGCCCTTAACAACCCTTTAGCCGGTTTTTTTTTAATCCGGTACAGACTTTAAACATTTTGTAATATGTCTGCACAGATAAAATACGGAAAGTATACAATTTAATTGTTGTAAAAAATTATTTAAAACTTTCATTTTCGAGCAAGTGACCATTTTATTCCAAATTCGTCCGGGTCAAAATGACTTAAATGATCATCCGGTCGTGCAATAGAAAATATCGTGACCCATGCTCCGGCCGAATTTAAGATTGTTATGGGGTTTAGCCATCGGGGGTGAAGTACGAGGGGAGCGTGCTATGCTTATGCACGAAGCCGATTTACTGTTACGAACTGTTAGCTTTTAAATAATCGTCATATTAAACGTGCGTTTTCGGCCTATTTTTTACATCTATTTGTAAAAATATTCATTTGTGAACATTCGGTGATTACATTAAGGGGAGGGTAGGAGTTTCAGCGTGAAAAACAACATTTTTTTGCGATTTTTTTCATCTATATGGATATAGTAAATTTATTGAAACCTTTCGTACATTGTTAAGTGTCATTTCAAGAACATTCCGTGATATTTGTAACCGAAAATATTCACAAACAAGCCGGTGACAACGCTTTTCCAAAAACGCCTTTGGAAAAACACGATTTGCGGTGTTTACTGTATCTCAGCTAGAAATTATCTGAAATCAAGTACCATTAAAATTTAGTCAAAGTATCATCGAATCCTCCCCCAACGGTCTTTGATAATTTTTTCATTTCTAAATTTTTAGTGATCATCCAAAGTAAAAAGTGCTATTTTTCACGAAAAATTCCGTAATTTTGGGGGTGGAAAACCCCCTTAATGTAACAAAAAATCTCAAACTAACCGTTGGGGGGAGGTATTTTATATGCAGAAAGTGTGTACGAAGTTTGAAATAAATCGGTCATGTAGTTTTCAAATGGCAGTGAACACGGACTTTGAAAAAGTCGTTTCGAGAAAAACGCGTTTGAAGTTTAGAGAAGTCGGAGCTACAGTGTTAGAAGAGCGGGACTAAATAGTCAATAACTTCGAGAGTTTTGCTCTGATTGACTTGAAATTTTGGGATTATATTCTTGAAATGTTTAACTACAAGAAAAAACAAAAAAAATCGTTTTTTCCAAAGTGCAAACCCTTACCCTCCCCTTAAGTGTTTTCATTACTTTGTATAATTATTTTCTCTAACTTTTTCTCGCTCAATTAACGTGAAACGAATTCGCAACGTCGTAAATCGTGGTATGTCACAATGCCCAGGTTGGCAGAAGTGTCGCGAAATTACAGACATACGCAACCCGTTCGTAACCGCAATATCGGCCCAAGGAGCTGTCAAAAATGAATATCGGTCCGAGTAAAAAAATTCCGCTGGAATGAAAAAGTGTGTACTAAAGATGTCTATAATCTCAAAGAAATAAAAAACTTTAATAATTTTCCGATATTCTAAAAAAAAATGTATGTTTGAAAAAAAATCCGCGTTATTTTGTCTTTGCCTAGAAATGTCTAGAAATGTATAATTACTAAACATCGTTATCAAATTAATATTCAGTAATTATTACTACTTACGAGAATAAGTACCAATAATATTCGTTGTTAATTATCCTGACCGTGTAGTTTGAGGTTCCCGGGCATAATTACCGAATACCGATAAGATAGGTAGCATTTGTGCCGTTTACGACGTTGCCATGATTGCACAGTCTAATATTTTGTGTGCTTGATTTTCGTACAAATTCGCTATCAAAAACATGAATCATTTTATAACTGTACTGTGAATTCTTATTTTCACGGTATCAAGGGTTAGTCTGATAATTAGCAGAACCGCACCTATTTTTTCAGCTCCGTGGTAACATTCACTTAGCAGATATTAAGGCGTTACCCCCACTTGTAGCGCAAAAAAGGCCTTTTTCATGAATTTTTTTTTAAAAAACTACAAAACTTTTTTAATCGATCAATATATCATCTTAAAGAACACATCTTGAAGAACTTTCAGTAATTTTTTTATTGAAAAATATTACATTGTTTACTGGCAAATGGCCGTCTATGAAATAATGTTTTGATATGATCATCTGAAAAAAAAATGAGGATGGATTTAGTCAAATATAAGTATAAACTAGTCTTTAATCGAAGGATTTTAAAAAATATTCATTTTTCACACAATGGCGGACAGTCAAAGTTAATGGTTCGATTTTAACGAAAAAAAAATCGAACGATTAAAGACTACATTTTTATGTATTAAATAAGCCTGCAAAATTTCAAGACGATTGGTTCATTAGTGTTCGAGTAATCTTGGTCACCGACTTCAGAAATGCCATTTTGAGAAAAACGCGTTTAAAGTTTCTCTTTCAACGCTCTTTCAACGCGGATTCTTCTCTTTCAACGCTCATATCTCAGTCAATTTTGTTCGGAACGACTTGAAATTTTCAGGACATATTCTCAGATACTTATACTTCAAAAAAATGCAATAAAAAATCGATTTTTTCAAAATCGCAAGTGGGGGTAACCCCTTAATAATGTAATGAAAAATTATCGGGAGTTTTCCATAAGCGTAATGTAATTAGCCCACGAAATACGTCGAGTTGCCCATTTTTTTTTTCTAAAAAACGGTACAGTGGATCGTATTCAAACTGCACAGGATGATCAGCAAAGAGGTTATAAAGGTCCAGAAAAAATTTACGCTCCGTGGTAGCATGTTGACTTGACCCCATAACAACCTCAAAATGAATCGGACGAATAGATCGTGAGATACCACGTACATCGTTTCATTAAACATCATGTTCGAGAAAAATGCAAAAGATAAAAGGGCAAATCGCAGCGGGGCGTTTCGCCGTGGTGCAGTGGGCTGGCCCTTTACAAAAATCTTCATAACTCGGTCAATTTTTCTAATGTATAAACAATGTTTGTTATAATTTAAAGTTAAGACCCTAGGCTATAAAACTGTGCAATACAAAAAATCGTATTTTTGAAATTTCAAGCTTATGCAGATCGTTTGAACGGAGTTACGTGTCTCGTAATTCAATTTATGGAATCTTTATTGTAGGCACGACCTGTTTTTACCGTTGCTGCGCAACTCAGTTCATAACTTGGTTCCCTGCTGGATATCATTTAACCTAGGAAATACGAGTCCAACTCAGTCCAGGGGAGAATACTGAGCCGCCTTGTGCCCCGAGAGGCAGTAAGGCGTACCCGCAAAATTTGATTTGTAACACCATCTATATGATAAGCCCTTTTTGCTTGGACCCTTTCACGATTATATATAGTACCTTTGTACATATGTGTATGTTTGTA
Source organism: Ophion ellenae (assembly GCA_963210295.1). Taxonomy (NCBI): domain Eukaryota; kingdom Metazoa; phylum Arthropoda; class Insecta; order Hymenoptera; family Ichneumonidae; genus Ophion; species Ophion ellenae. The sequence continues at coordinate 24,268,521 of OY723388.1, forward strand.
CTATTCGTGTATGTTTATATACACCTGTATAATTACTGTATTCTGTTTTACGACAGCGTGAGCAAACGCAGCCGAGTATGAGGACCTGCCCTCCATCCTTACCGAATTCTATACATACCCATGCTCCTCGTATTTTCCAGCGGCTTCCAGGAAGGAATTTCCTTGCAATTTTCGGAACGATTTCGCCGAAATTTCCCAACAAGCAAGATGGAACATCAAGAGAGAGAGAGAGAGAGAGAGAGAGAGAGAGAGAGAGAGAGAGAGAGAGAGAGAGAGAGAGAGAGAGAGAGAGAGAGAGAGAGAGAGAGAGAGAGGCAGACAGAAAGAAACGGGTAAAGGGAAGCGAGAGGACCAGAGCAGACTGCAAAGTTAGACAAGGGAGCAGACAGGTATCCACGTCATGTCATCTGTACCATATGCGTCTTTGTTTAAGGCCTTAGGCCACAGTAACGGGTATAAAATCATGTGCGAATTTAACCATTTTTTTCGTATGAAAAAGTGATTCACTCATAAAATTAATCACACATGTATTTAGCATGAATATCAAGTGGTTAGCAAAAATATATATATTTTTTTCGATGTACCAAATGGCCGACTACCCGAAACTTTTCGAAATAGCTTTTTTCTAATTGGCGTGACAAATAACTTCAACAATTTTCACTCGATTTACTTCAAATTTAAAAGTTATGTTCCTAATTGCATTTCGCAGAGAAGTACGTACGGAATTTCTGATTAATCGAAAACTTTTCATTTTATGAGCAGTTTATGAGCACTTATACCGAAATTTTTCACTGAAAATTCATTTCTTAAGTTCAAATACCTACAACGTTTGAATAAAACGATATTTTTTAAATCCCGTACGTACTTCTCTAGGTATTCTAATGGAGATTGACGAGAATTTTTGTTTTTTGTTCTAGATAAAAAATTGTGGATGCTAAATTCCACGCCGCGGAGCGCCTAAAAAAAAGATAACAAAAGAAAATATTAGTAGTCGGCCATTTTGTACATCGAAAATATATATATATATATATTTGTTTTCTAACAGCTTGATATCCATACTAAATAGATGTGCAATTAATTTTATGAGTGAGTCACTTTTTCATACGAAAAAGAACTGTTAAATTCGCACATAATTTTATACCTGATACTGCGGCCTAAGGCCTTAAGGCGGGATATGCATTTACAACGATAAAAAATCGATTTGTTTTCTTTTTCTTTCAACGATAGAGCTTTAAACGATACATGTAAAATATTTCTGTAATGTTTCCTTTAAACGATACATGGGAAATATTTACCCAAAGTTTCAAAGGGAAATTCGAAAAACTTCAAACGTAACAGCCCGTCAACGCTGTGCCTCACCGCTCGGATTCGGAGCGGGCGTGAACTTCAAACGCGTTTTTCTCAAAACTGCATTATCGAAATTGGCGTGCAGGATTACTCAAAAACTATTAAGCCGATTGAGTTGAAACTCGGTAGAAATATTGATGATATTGGTACCTTCTACTTGACGGGAATTGTTTTTGAAAATTTTGAAAAAATTCACTTTTTTATCCACTTTTTACAGAAATGTTGCGTGAACTGTTGATTTTTTGTTGTAAATCCGTGCCATGTTCTTAAATTTGCATTTTCTTCATTTTAATTACCGTCACATGGAAACTATACATGTTCTAACTGGAAAAATGTTTAAACTTTTTTGCAAATCAAAGTCTACGGGACGTGAGACTGCACGCCGATTCGCAACTCCCGCGGCGACCTTGCTGTAACACTCTACCACAGCTCTGCCATTTTGATAATGAATAAATAAAAAAAATTGTTTTGTATACTTAAATGTACTATTAAAGTATACCCAAAGTTTGATAATTGTATAATAATTATTTCTTAGTTTTAAAAATCCCTCAATATTGCTTATTTTTTTCCTGTCTCAATGTATGTCCCGCCTTAAGGAATCTGCTCAAGCTTGAAATCTCAAGAGTACAACTTTTCGTAGCGTAGGTTTATAGCCCGAGGTCTTAATTTTAATTTCCAACAAAGATTTTGTTGAAATTCTAAAAACTTACCGAGTTACGAAGATTCCCTTTTATACCCTTTTCCGTGCGTTCATCTCGAAACTGTTTTATGAAACGGTGTCAGCCGTATCTCAAAATCTCTGCGTCCGATTCACTTCAAAGTCAGGCCGTGCGTAGTTTATAACAATTGCTGTCGTATGACTGGATGATTATTTTATATGTATACCCATTTGTTAATAATAAATAACGCGAGTTGCTTTTTTAAATTGAAAATCGAACTATTTTTTCCACAACTTGCCATTTTTGTAATCAAATTTCCAAAAAGTATCCGGTCATACGAAAGTTGTATTATTATACTAAAAGTACCTTTGTTAATTTTCCATTCCAGATGACTCTAGTTGTCAGAACCACCTGCACCGATTGGCCAACCAGCAACGGTGGCATTGTTCAAAAAAGAATAACTTCATTGTTTATCAATATTTTTTAATTAAAAAAAAACTTAACCTTCGCAAGACTATATATTAATTACGTGTCAAGTCCTGACGTTGTCATCCGGATACTCTCATCGGAAAAAAATATTGAAAATGGACCAATTTTTTGGGTCCCGAGCTTATGCAGACCCGTTAACTCCGGCTAGCTCGGTTATATTCCAGCTTCTCTGCCTCCCATAAATATGTATGAGGGAAGGAACCGAAGGATTTGCCGTAGTCGTAATCATTATTCCTGGTCAAGAGAGAGAAGAGAGAGAGAAAGATAGAGAGAGAAAGAGAGAGAGAGAGAGAGAGAGAGAGAGAGAGAGAGAGAAGGTACATGTGTGTCTTACCTATCGTGTACACCAATTATGTTGGACATTTGTCCTTTCCGCACTTACACACTCACTGCAAGAGCTGACAGCTGTAGGAAAGTACAAACATACATGCGATGGGTTCATTCATTTCTTCCATGGATACAAGTCCTGCAGGCTCGAAACAAATGACATTCGAAATGTTGAGCGATCAAAACGAAATATTCGTGCAGGCGTGCTGAATGATCCAATTGCTCTTGGTTGCGTGAAATCTACTCGAGGGGTTTGGATGGAAATGGATCTTAGAATTTCGCGGACCAGTGAGAACACAAGAGAAGCTCGATTGCTTCGTTTGTGGTCGTGGCGTTACTAGAAACCCTCCGATACCCTTAATATATATACATATATGTATATGTATTCAAGAGTATCTGCTTGAGATGACAATCTGTAAGGAAACGAGATAGGATGGATGCATCAGCGAGCGATTCAAACACGTTCTGAAGTACTGGCTAAACGGTGGAAGACCTGGAGAGAGGAAGTCGAGAGAAAGAGAGAGATGTAGTTTTGAGCCACTTGTATTAGCCGTAACTAGAATGGAACGAAGCTCCAGCCATCATTTTGGAGGACGGTAAGAGCTCTCTATCGGTTGCAGGAATTCCAGGCCCCACGGGGACAAGAGAATGGTCATTGATAAGCTTCATTACATCTACGATAATTGAAATCAATTGGTGTGTCATCAGCATTCGTACGAGTCTTCGGAAATCCGCTTTCTATATCACGGTGGATTGGGTACCTGTGACGAATGAAAGGGACGAATGGGCTTATGGTACTGTTGGGACATGAGCAATGAGAAATGAACCAACCTCATTTGGAGCGAGATGAAAAGTTTGCAGGATCGTTGCTTCCGGCTGCTGACAGATCAACAAGCTTTAGCCGGAAGTCCCGATAGAAACGCCCACGTCCCAGCTTCCAAATAGTTGCACTCGTTTGATCAGACTTCCAGTGTCGATATTGCCGACCACGAAACCCTTTTCGCCCTGGCTGAACGCGACCTCATCCCCTCAACTACATTCTCCGTCTCGTGTACTCTTTTTTTCGGCCTTGTGCTCGTGTCGTTCACCACTGACCTCGTTCTCCGCACCCTGCCCTCGATTGATCGATCGTCACAGGAAAACAACCATCTTTTTGCCGATGCAGGCTACTGGAGAGCGGAAGAGAACGAGAGGGAGAGAACAAACGCTTTCTCTTCCTCATCCCTGCTCACGGGTCGAGCTCGTGAGCTGAAATCTCTACGAATTTTTTTCTCGGCGCGTCCAGGGAGCGACAAAAACCATCCCTGTGTGGAGAATGACGGCCGGAAGGGAGCAGCTGCGATTTCTACGTGGTCTCAAGCGGAGATGGGATCACCACGGAGGTGGTCCACTGGACATGAGAAAATGGCAAGGTATACTTGCCTGAATCGTACTCCTTGATTACTTTTGCTGATTGCAACAACTTTAATTCCGTACGAAGATAAGTACATTTTGAGCAATATTCGAAAAGTATTGGGGGTACAAATAAGTCTCCGCCGTTTGACAAAAGATGGCCCCATCAGGAGGTTATGGTTGAAATTGTCGGATGTAAAACGTCAGAGCGTAGAGTTGGACATGTGGCAAGACCATAACCTTGAAATGTTAGCGATTTTGTATCAGCATCGACTAACTTTTTCGGGCGAAAATGTCGAGTTTTGAGCCGAATTAGCGTCATTTGCGGGAACTTTTGATTTACTTCTTTAATTTGGAGAAATCTGCAGCTGAGGCGCATCGATTGCTTGTAGAAGTATATGGCGAGGCTGCTTTGAGTGAGAGAAGTTGTCGTGAGTGGTTTCAAAAGTTTAAGAACGGTGAGTTTGACGTCGAAGACAAAGAACGTAGCGGAGGGCCGAAAGTGTACGAAGACGCGGAATTGGAAGCATTATTGGAGGGAGATTCGTGCCAAACGCAAGAAGAACTTGCACTTACATTAGGAGTAAGTCAACGAGCAATTTCATATAGTTTAAAATCGTTGGGAATGATTCAAAAGCAAGGAAATTGGGTTCCATATGAACCGAAGCCGAGAAACGTTGAACGTCGATTTCGCACATCCCAAATAGGGTTTTACAATCGGCACATTAATGGCCCACGACTGGTTGCCAGCGAAAAAACGATGGCGTGGTAATGGCTATATAATCGGGCCAGGTCCGCACCATGCATGGTTGTTAATGGTAAACCATGAATGGCTGCTAAGACTTGGCCAAATATCATACGCCCATATTGGCCCAGCAACGGCTACCGGATCTTCTGCCGGAAATGAAAAACAAAAAATTTACAAATTATGAATATGAAAATTCTAGAAAATAACTCCCTCGTTTTGGGTGAAGTTCCGAAAAGCATACTCCTCTGATCGAGCTGAAATTTTGCACCAAACTTGCTCTCATTATCCTTAGAGAAAACCCTTAACGGATTTTCGACGACTAGCAATAGTTTTCGATATATCGCATTGTAAAGTTTATTACTTCACGCCATTCGAGGATATCTATATATCCGAATGATACCCCCCACTCCTCCGGCCTCGCTGCTTTCTGGCAAACAGTGCTCGCCCGTACGTGCATATCACTTGCCATGTGGGATAGGTTTGTTTGGGTTAATTTAATATAGTAGCAGCGCAGTACAATAAATAACTTTCAATATACGGTATATCGAAAACTATTGCCAGTCGCCAATATCCTGTGAAAGGTTCTCTTAAAATATTGAAAAGAAGGTGTGTGCAAGATTTCGGCTTCATCAGTGGGATAAGCTTTTCGAAACCTTATCCCTTGTTTTTACGTATTGCAGTTTAACGACCTGCGTTTGCAAAATGCCCAAAAACACACCATCAATGGCTGGAATAGATCTGACAAGCCGTTCATCCGCCTACGATACCCCAATGTTGATCACCATAGTATCGGTGCGATGGTATTGGCCCACCAATGGCTGGCATAGATCTGGCAAGCCGTTCATCCGCCGACGATACCCCAATGCTGATCGCCATATTATCGGTGCGATGGTATTGGCCCACCAATGACTGGCATAAATCTGGAAAGCCGTTCGTCCGCCTACGGATTGGAACCTCAATGCTGGTCGACGAATTATCGGCCGTTTATCAGCAAACCGTTTAATGGCTGAATGCTGGCATTTTTGTTACGACAGGCCACCCTATATGGGATGTGAAATGCTGCTTGCCAGGCATAAGCGAAAGGGTCACTCATAACACTCAATTGGGAAGTTTTATCCCACCCGCCGTATTCACCAGACATTGCTCCCTCTGACTATTATTTATTTCGATCGATGACGCACGGCCTGTCTGAGCAGCACTTCACATCATATGAAGATAAAAAGTGGGTCGATTTGTGGATAGCCTCAAAAGATGAAGCGTTCTTCCGACGCGGTATCCATATGCTGCCAGAAAGATGGGAAAAAGTAGTGGCTAGCGATGGACAATACTTTGAATAAAACATAAAGTACCGTTTTGGGACAATAAATGGCCGATTTAATTTTTGTTTAATGGCGGAGGCCTATTTTTACTCCCAGAACGATCGAGGAATGTCGTTCCTAATTGTAGCAGGCTCGTTCTATAGGTCGTACTTGCGAGGAAGTAAAAATTGAAAGTATTCACTATGGAGCGGAATCGTCGCGGACTCAATTTATTACCTGCCGAATTTATGACATTCTGACTCAAAGTTCTCGAATCGCAAACGGAATCGAGCCTACTTGAATCAAGCGTAAAATTGTTTTTGGATCGTGCCGATACGATTACGGAACAACCCTACTTGTGTACAGTTTGCAGAGCAACCCTTCTTTAAGGGAGAACACTACTGGAAAATGTTCGGAAAATCGTTTTTTTGGAAAAACTTTTTTTAAACCTTTGAACTTTCAAAAATATGATGCATCTTCGTTTATAGCTGAGAAAGCAGTGCCAAAGTGCTTTTCGAGCTATTTTCGAAAACATGGTTTTGAAAAAAAAACGTGTTTGAAACGTTTTTCTCAAAACCATGTTTTCGAAATCAGCATGCAGCAGAACTCAAAAATGTTTTGTCCAATCGACTTGAAATGGTAACTGTAGCTTCTTAGATTGCTTTAAGGGGCTATACCTGTGTGAACGCTGAAAATTCGGGTGATTTTCGGGAATTTTTTTGAGGAAAAGCACTCAATTAATTGTTTCGGAAAATTAAGAATATATTTGGCTATATTTGACCTATATTACATAATTTTTTCATACAAAAATATTGAGTTCCAAGCGACTTATGCGCTGCCTTCCGAGGCGCCAAAAAAAAAGTTCCTCCACTGCTGACATGATTCCGGCCGATTGAGTAGCTGAAACCGAAAAAGGAAAAAATGTCGTTAAACTGGAAGGTATTTCCTGTACAATGACGTAGGATTTTCGAAAAATATCAAAATCTAACAAAATGGCGTAGTTATATAAAAAGTCTGTTTTCTTGCCTACAAAATGGTCGTTTTTTTCAATGCCAAATCGTCAATTTTACTCCAATAAAAATATCCTACATCATTGTAGAGTAAATATATTCAAGAGTCCTCAGTTCAAATTTCAAGTCAATCCAATAATTCCTCTTTAAGTTACAATGTCAGCAAATTTGAAAAATCTCATTTCGAGAAAAACGCGTTTAAGGATTTAACTATCGATTTTTGCAAGATAAAATTATAATTACCATAAAAACTGCTAATCAGCTATACCTGGCCCATACAATCGACCCTCCTCTTCCTCGAATAATGCCTGCTGAGAGGCTGAAGCTTTTCACACTGTCATAGCCCCTTAACAGTCATGTATGAGCGCTTTTTTTTTCATTGAAAATCGTAAAAAATATATCACTTTTTATGTGAAAATTATGGTCGAAAAAATGAACTTTTTTTCAAACTCGTCTTACGTCTTACTCTACGTTTTGGACAAACCTACAATTACATTCTACGAACCTTTTTCACTACAAAGCCTCAGCATGGCCTACCCCGATGACGCATATCATCAAAATAGTCGCCAGGTAGTGAACATCAACGTGGCACAAGCGAAATCATGCGGTGCCTTCGAAATTAAACGGCGCCCAAGTAGGACGGTGAAAAAAAGCAAAAAAAACACACACACAGAAGAGCAAAGAAGATAACTAAACGTTGCGGAAACCGCCCCAGAGGTGAGTTGAAGTGTTGGCAGCAAACTGTGAAATCCATATGGCGGGTACGAAAGACGAGTGAGCGAGACTTCCAGGCTCTGTGTGAGATTTTCTACGAGCCTTGGGGTTGTTATCAGCTTCTTTTACCTCCGACGAATTTCTCTCTCTCTCTCTCTCTCTCTCTCTCTCTCTCTCTCTCTCTCTCTCTCTCTCTCTCTCGTTCTCTTTTTTTCTAATACTTTCTCTACCATTTCTCCTCACCGAACGTGACACAGCACATTTCGGTACACCAGCACGCTCTTTCATCCCTGAAAGCTACGACTATAAGGGTAAGTTTTTTTTTCTCTTTCTCCAGTTCACTCCCCGGCCTCACACCAGGCGCTTCTTCACGAGCATTGGAATTTGAATTTATTCTTATTTAAAATGGAAAAGTTTTTCTCCTCATCGTCCTTTCGAGCCAACTATACAATATTATACACATATACATACATACACACACACACACACACACACACATAAATATATATATATATATATATATATATATATATATATATATATATATATTAATATCCATATACAGCGGCGGAAATTTTTCCACTGCAACCAAGAAAGAACATCTCCCTTTTTTCATTCTATTTCTGTGGCCTGGCGCTCGTGAGCTTCGCTCAAAACATGTAATTCACTTTCGTCAGTAGACTCGGCGAAGAGGGTTGAACGCGCCAACGGAGGGGCGGAAAAGCGCAAAGACTGTAAACTGCGAATAAAAAAGAGAGACAAGAAAAAAAACGCAAAGAAAGGTGAATCGTGCGTAAGAGCGTGAAAAGAATTTTTTCCAGGCTTCTTCTTCGTCTTCGCTTTCTCACGAGGCAAAGCGTTGGAAACTTTCTCTCCGCTCGCATCACACCAAGCTCTGCACAATCCTCTTTAACTTCGTAAATATTTTCTCGTTCGTTCGTGAGAAATTAAAACGTTGGTTGTCGCGTTGTGTGACTGTACGGCGAGGAATAATTGCGAGGACGGCGACCAGAGGAGAAACGTCATTTCCGGTCGTCGCACCTTATTTTTACCTTGCTAACAATTTCGGCTTAATTTCAGTGGCAATCGACGGACCTCAACAGGAAAAATAATCATGCGAGAGAACATTATTTGTTTGAAAGATGTAAACAAGGGGCTGTAATTTATTTTTAATGAACAATTTTGAAACAATTGAAAATTTTAAGCAATTTTTAGTACATTTTGAACGAGAGGCAATGACTCTTTTTTTTACTTCAACTTTCGATACTTTCGTTTTGCTCCGCAAGTTTAATTTCCGAATAATCCAACAATTCATTCTCTCCGAATTTCCATGGTTTTTTCTCGGCCTCCTTCGGGGTCTTCGATGTTTTCAATCGGGGGGGATCCATTCCAATCCATCAGGATCCCATCGAAAATTGGCCTCGAGGATTTCATTGTCGCACAGACGACGCAAGGCTCCTGGTCTTTTAGAGAATATGAGAAGGATGAAAATCGCGTTACGATGCCACCTGGGAAATAATACCCAGCATACACACAGAGCGCGAACATCAGTGTCGTCGAAACGTGGATGATCTTTGAAAAAAAAAACAAAAACAAAAAAATAAATAGAAAGAAAGTACCCCTTGGACCGTTCTTACGTCTGGTCCGGTTATACTTTTATACCCCTAGAATCCTAGTTGCCCTATATAGGGAATCCCAGGGTGGTCGCTTGCCCACCACTCACGAGGACGAAGCAACCTGAGGGCTTATGGCTCTCTCTCTCTCTCTCTCTCTCTCCTTCTCTCTTTCGCACATTCATCCAAGGGGACAGTTATACGTGAACGCGGATGAGCCATATGACCCTTGGGAAATCTTACGAAGGCACGATTGGATAAGCACAACGGAGTACTTGAGTCTGTAATTTTTCCGAAAATGCATGTACCCAAGGTCGCCCAGGTGTACGCGGTTTTTAACTGCGACTTATGTTTTGTCACTCCGCAAACGTATGTGTACGCTGACACCTTGTCACGCGTTCATACATACCCTCTTCACCCACAAATCTTGTATTCACCTTAGCAATGAAATTTCACCGTGTCCTGCGTACCAGCATTTCCCTCGTATCTTCTCCTCTATCTCGGCCACTTTTTTTCTTCGTCTTTTCATATCCTCGTGTATTCACCGGGTGGTTTGCCGACGAGCGAATTCTTCACTTTAATTCGCTCGGATTTGCGTTATAATCCCTTTCTGGGGAGATTTCGATTTGACTCACGTCGTGCCGAGTTGACAGATTTTAAAACGTCGTGGTTCTCGTGACTGGAACTCAGATTATCGGCTTTTTCATTCTTTTTTAAATTCGGTTGGAATTCCCGTTCGCACATCGATGGATTGACGGGATATGCCTAGTTGTAAGAGTAGTTCAGTAAAAGAGACGAACACCCAGCACTTTATAGAGGACAATATGAACTTTTGAGTGTCGGTAGATAGTTGCATGCTGAAAGTAACCCCAATGAAATGTTGCCCCTCGACTCGCCCTAACCGTAAGACATAAGGGTTGAAAACTTAAAAATCGTCGTGTCTCGATAACTAATAGCCCGATCAAAAAATGTTTCAAACAAAAGTTGTTTGGAATAATAAAATACGTGTGAAGTTTCCTGACGTCCAATCCTCTATGTTTGAAAATAGCGGCACAAAAACACGAGAGCACCGCTGACCACAACCCCCTATCTTTGACTTTTCAAAGATAGGGGATTGGACGTTAAATAACTTTGTAGGAATTTTATTATTTTAAACAACTTTTGTTTGAAACATTTTTTCATCGGGCTGATTGTTATCGAGATATGGTGATTTTTAAGTTTTCAACCCCTATTTCTTGGGGTTGGGACAAGTTGAGGGGCAACATTTTATTGGGGTTACTTTCAGTAAGCAACTATCTACCTTCAGTGAAAATTCATATTCTAAGCTAAAAAGTGCTGGGTTTTCGTATATTTTGCTAGACTACAGTCGAAAGGAGCTCATTTTTAGGATTTTTTTCGGGTAATCGTGATGACGAATTTCGACAAAAATTGGGCATTTGAAGAAGTATCATCTGGAGGACGTTCTGTAATTTTTTGTGTAGAAATATTTAAGTATAGCCGATTTACAACCGATGGTCGGGAATAAGCACCTCTCGGAAACGTTTTTTGCGGTGGACAATGCCCTTCTGAACGAGGTTATCTAATATAAAATAATCAAACAGATTTTGTTGGTATATTAATTTATCCTGTGATGAATCAAAGGGAATTACCGAAATGAAAAATTAAAAAAAAGACGCGTGTTTAAAATGAGAGTCTTGATTTTTGCGAGATAAATTGGCATTTTTCGTTCATCAAATGGAAAGTATACATCGGAAAAAATCCTTCGATCAAATTCTATATTTTTATATCTAGAAAAAGTCCGGAAAATTTCAGAAATATCGATGCAGTAGTTTTTGAGATATGTTGCTCACCCACTGTGAAAACGTACTTTCGAGAAAAAAAAGGTTTAAAGTTTCGAACGACGCTCCGAGCGTTCCGATGGGTATCACCATAACAGCCTATAGATTTGTCAATTTTGATCCGATCACTTTGAGGTTTTCAGGAAACATTTATACTGTCAAAACATATCGGTTTTGAAAAAGATGATTTTTCGCATCCCGTTGCTCGGTGTCGGGGCCGGGTTGAAATTCCGAATTTTGAATGATCAGAACGCTCAAAACTCCGAAAGAATTTTACCCGAAAGACAAAAACTCCGAAAATCGGAACGCGGCCGGTTTGAAATTCCGAACTTTCAATGATCAGAACGCTCAAAACTGCGAAAGAATACAACCCCGAAATATTAAAACTCCGAAAGAATTTTACACGAAAGACCAAAACTCCGAAAATCTGAACACCGTCAAAATAATTCGGCTATGGAAGTTTTAAAAGTTTCAACATTTTTTAATAAATCGACGCATTATTTCAAGATTTTTTTTTTATTAAGGCCTTAGACCACTGTATCGTGTATAAAATCATGTGCGAATTTAACAATTTTTTTTCGTATAATAAAGTGATTCACTCATAAAATTAATTACACAGCTGCAGTGCGAATATCATTGGAAAATATATTTTTTTTTCGATGCACAAAATGGCCGACTACTCGAAACTTCTCGAAACAGCTTTTTTCCCATGGGCGTGACAAATAACTTCAACAATTTTCACTCGACTTACTTCAAATTTAAAAGTTATATTCCTAAATGCATTTCGCAGAGAAGTACGGACGGAATATCTGATTGATCGAAAATTTTTCATTTTATGAGCAGTTTATGAGCAGTTATAACGAAATTTTTCACTGAAAATTCATTTCTTCAGTTCAAATACCTACAACTTTTGAATAAAACAATATTTTTTTAATTCCGTACGTACTTTTCTAGGTATTCTAATGTAGATTGACGAGAATTTTTGTTTTTTGTTCTAGGTAAAAAATTGTGGATGCTAAATCCCACACGGAAATAAAATATATGTAAAAATATATTTTTCGATATATTAAAAATGGATGTAAAATATACCTCAGATATATATTATCCATCTTAGATATAGATTAGATATATGCAATATGTACGGGAAATGCATTGAAAATATATTCGCGATATCAAACTTTTCGTTTATCTTCCAAAATAGATCTTCAGAATGTATATAAAAAATATACGTTGGATAGGCGGTTACGTATCCTCAAACGATATTGAAAATATACTTACAATGTACTCAAATTACCCTAAAAATATACTACAAATGCATTTTAAGTGTATTCGTATTATAATTGAAATATACTTTAAATGTATTTAAACTGCATCTAAAATGTACATGATATATGTTCATACTCCGTTTAAAATATACTTTAAATATGTTCATACTACATTTCAAATATTATTGAAATATATTCAACGTGTATTTAACGTATACTTGAAATATATTTAAACTATACTTGAAATATTCTTAAAATTTTTGTTATGACGTTATTTACATCATTGCACCCTTTTACGATATTTTTCGTTGTCATTAATTACGATTATGGTGTTTGCGCTTCAAATATATTAATGGTTTAAATTTAAATTATATCAGGCGCTTACACGCCGTAAGGTGGATTCGAGCGCGGGACCTCTGAGTGATGAGCTGGGACGTTGTCCACTGAGCTAGTTCTACTTGTTAAGGTAGTTCCTCTGCGAAAATCTCAACCAAAAGTTTACATACCATGTTCATGTTTAAAAGATTGATAATTGGTTTAATTAGTAATGAATAAAATTAAAAACTACGCAATATTGACTCGGTACTAGTAGATAATACGATGGATATCATTTATTGCCGTAAAATATATTTTGTATTGTGTTTTTGATCGACCATTGCCAGTAAAGTTTTTGCCGGGACTGTCCAGGCTTTGCCCCAATTGTTTTTTTTCCATGCTTTGCCAGGCTTTGCACCAAAATTGTGAAGGCTTCTCATGGTTATATCTTGGAAACTAGATGGTGAATCATTCTCATTTTTTTCACATTATTCGTGATATCTTACTGGAGCTTATCCTCGTTTTTTATCAATTTCTTAATTTTAGTTTTGACGGTAGAATTAATGATGCCCTGGTTGCCCATCATAACGCATTTGTCACGTGTAAACCAAGCCAAGTTGAAGTGTAAATATCTCAGGTTTGGGGTGGTCAAACTTATTCAAATTGCACAGATGTTTGGATAATATATTAAATAACGTATATGTCAAATTTCAACCATTTCTTAATTCAACTCTTCTGTGGAGGTACTACCTTAAATTGTTGAACTTTCGTATCGCCTACATATCGTACAATACACAATATCAGTTTATTGAGAAATGCTTGGATTAACAAGAGTAACTAAAATGATCGGATCAATTACTTAATTGCGTTCGCATAGAGAGCGATAATCGAATAGAATTGCATAACCTTCAATGTTTTTGTCCGATCATTTATTCCGGCTAGTGCGGCTAGGTCATCGCGAGATACCGACGTGAAGATGTTTTTCATTCGCAACGTCATCTGTCACTCAAGTTGCTTTCACCAACCATCTTCAAAATATATAAAACATACATTGAGTTTGTATGTTTGATATATTTAACATGTATCTTAAATGGATTTATATTTATATATCGCATAGGTTTTACTCTAACCCAAAAATATAATTGGCATGTCCAACTTTTCGAACAAATTATATTTAATACATGTTTTACATATTTTTCGATATATTTTTTATATATTTTATTTTCATGTGGGATGTCACGCCGCGGAACGCCTAAAAAACGATAACAAAATAAAATATTAGTAGTCGGCCATTTTCTACATCGAAAAAAAAAACATTTTCTAATAGCTTGATATTCATACTAAATAGATGTGTAATTAATTTTACAAGTGAATCACTTTTTCATACAACAAAGATTGTTCAATTCGCACATGATTTTATACCCGTTACTGTGGCCTAAGGCCTTAAGAAGCGATTTTACGTCAATTTTGAAATTTGTCCAGACAATGTTACATGTTCTACATCACTTACAGTCAACTGTGTAGACTTTCGCTGGCACGATCTTGACGAACCTTGTAATTTCGGAATATTAAAATTCGGAATTTTAAATCGTCGGGTCAATCGAAGTTCGGAATTTCAACCCGGCCCCCATGTCAAGATCATGCCAGCGAAAGTCCACACAGTTGACTGTAAATGATGTAGAACGTATAACATTGTCTAGACAAATTTAAAAATTGACGCAAAATCACGGCTTAATAAAAAAAATTCTTGAAATAATTCGCCGATTTATTGAAAATTTTTAAGCTTTTAAAACTTCCATAGCCGAATTATTGTGACGGTGTTCAGATTTTCGGAGTTTGGGTCTTTCGTGTAAAATTCTTTCGGAGTTTTGATCTTTCGGCGTAGTATTCTTTCGGAGTTTTGAGAGTTCTAATTATTCAAAGTTCGGAATTTCAAACCCGCCCCATCTTGAATTTGGGAACATTAAAAATCGGAATATTAACCCAGGTAGGAATTGACGATGAAAAAAGGGCTCGCCAAGCTCTGAAACAAGGCTCACATTTTTTTATTCAGGCTGAGCATCAGCTTGATTTCAGGCCTAGCTGAAGCCCTGAATGATAGCGCGGTTTCAGGCTGTTGCACACAGGCTTGACCAAAGACTGGTAGAAACGCCTGTACTAAGCCTGAAACGACGAAACAACAAGGTTCAAAACGAGCCTTAACGAAGCCTTCACGAGCATTTATGACTAGGCTTATCCCAAACTCTTCTCGAGGCTATATGAGGCCTGTTTTTTAGTTTTCTATATTCTACATTGGGATAAATTTAATAAATTTGTAAAGAATTCATTTTATTTATTATATATATTTATTATTCATTATATTATTTGTTATAAAATATATATAAAATATTTTAAACACAATACTTTATTTTATTTATTGTTTATGGGACACGTAATACACAGAGTGTACGCAAACCCCAGAGAGTGAGTATATACGAAATGTGTATGTGACGAGAAAAAAACTTTTTTGTGTACCTCATAAATATCGATAAGAGAATATGTTTAAATGTTCTGAGCTGCCTCCTTCGCTTTCGTTTTTCTTGCCTTCGCACCCGACAAATTTATTGCTAATTTTTTTCTCCATAAAAGTACAGAAAAAATATTATTTAAAATTTATTTTATTTTATCACAACCTGAAACAAGCCTGCATCCGGCCTTGATTTTTTAGCCTTAAAATTCACTGGCTGAATAAAGCTTGAAATAACCCTGAGTTTAGGCTAAGCAGCCAGTCTTGGTTCCAGGCTGCTCCAAACGATGCAATGAAACCTGGCCCAGGTCTGTCTCACTCAGGCTCGGTGAAACAAGGCTCGCACAAGTTTGTTTCCATCGTCAGCCTTTTGATTCCCTACCTGGGAAACCGTTGGAGCATTCAAAGTTCGGAATTTCAACCCGGCCCCGGGTCCAGATGTTGAGAAAGATACCAGGTTTACGAGTTTTTTTTTTCGGATTTTTGGAAAACGTACTTGGCAGATTTGCATAACATTTTCAAGGGACCACAGCATCACTCTGTTTCCCTACACAGCAAAGAAACAACCAATCAAATCGTTCCAGCCAACATGGCGTTATCGGTGTGCATATACATAAAACAAGTGCGAGTCGGGCCTCGCTCTGTTAGGGTTCCGTACATATGACCAATTAACTTTTAAAACTAGATATTCAATTAGGTAATACTTTTTTCTGTCTTAGTTCTTAGGTAGTACTAAACTGAAACCATATGGAGTGACGATAGCTAAAAAAAGCTTTGCCTACTCCTGCTGTAAGTTAATACTGAAAATATATAAAATTATTGTTATTTAAATATTAACAATACGAAATTACTTGTTTTTGGAGTCGATACCAGCCAATTGCCAATATTGTCACATTTGGGGGCGTCCATTAATTACGTGAGGCGTTTAAGGGGGGGAGGGGGTCGAGCGAAATCTCACCCAATCTCACGTGGGGGAGAGGGGGGCTTCGGCAAATGTCACGTAATTTTAGTAATTTTAGTAAGTTTAGTAATCACGTAATTTTTATCACGTAGGGAGAGTCTCCCTACTACTTTACATGGTGGAGTAAATGGTACTACAACCGCAGTTACTTCTACTACAATTTATTTTCCGTGAACGTATGCATTTTGAAAAATCTCACGTGAGATTAGGGGAGGAGGGAGGGGGTCGAGCAAAATCTCACGACATCTCACCAGGGGGAGAGGGGGGGGTCGAAAAATCGCCCAAATCACCTCAAGTAATTAATGGATGCCCCCTTTTTCGCAGAAAAAGAGGAGGCCGAGAAAAATAAATGAAATATACGATCTACAGTCTTTTTTTAATTTGCAATCTCGTTTCTTCCGTGACGTCAATCTCTCGTTTTTGGCTGCCACCCACTCCAAAGATAAATAATTTAGTATTGTAAATATTTAAATAACAATAATTTCGTATATTTTCATTACAAATTTATTGTATTATCTATACGATAAATTATTGTATATACTACATTATGAATCGGCGTTTGTATTATGTATGCACTAAATTATTATACATACTACATTATAAATCTTCGTTTTCAGTATTTATCGTTTAAATGTAGTATATGATACATAATATACAGAAATACCAAATTCCTAACTAGTTTAGGTTTTCCGATAGACCCCGTAATAAAAATTGTCTAAAACAACTTTGACGGCTCTTGTTTCCTTTATGTTTCAAGATAAAAAAAGAAAGAAAAATAAATGTGTACTCTAATCCATGAGCTTTAAATAAGACACCCCACATGGCAGGGTACGCAAAAAAAAATGTCTTCTCCGTTTTCACGTTTTCACAGCAGAGTGACATTAAGGGGGGGGGGGGGGGGGGTTAGGTTACCTCGCTATAAAAGAAGCATATTTACGATAATTTTTTGACGACACAGTTAATATATACTGATTTATGTAATTAGTATAAATAAAAGGACATTTGAAGAATATTCTGTAAAATTTTCATTAATAATTATCCAGAAATGAGCCATTGACAGAAAATCTTCGCAGATGGCTAAAAAAAAGTAACATTGCGGTACACCGCATAACTCGTCACTGGATCATCTGAAATAAAAAATAGGGTTTCGTTTTGCCCTTTGGGTACGGAACCCTTAAAAATACATAGCCGACGAACAATTTGAAGCCGGTTTAAAATGGTTTTATATGAAGCGCTCGAAAGTAAAAATTTTTACTCGTAGTTTCGATACTGTGTTAATTTCATCCTGATTTTGAAATGTCAATATAGAAATCATGTAATTTTATTTTCATCCCCATCCTGCCCATGCCCATGCACCGGACAATGCAAAATGAATGGCAACGGGCTTGATTCATTTTGTGTTTTATTCATATGAATGGCGCATGAGTAATCAGAGTAAACCAAAACCAGAGAGAGAGAGAGAGAGAGAGAGAGAGAGAGAGAGAGAGAGAGAGAGAGAGAGAGAGACAGAGAATATCCATAAATCGAAAAATCGCACATACCCATGCAAATGTCAATCAAAATATTAGCACGAGCGTTAAAACATATTACGACTCGTTAGTCGGGATATCAACGCCGAACCCCCGGATGTGATAAACGAGAGAGCGGTAATCGTATACCATTTGTCCAACAAGCAGGATTTTGCGGTCGCTTGTCCCGCAACAACTGGGACGATTTTTTTTCATATCCTACCTGGTCGCATACATAAATACAATTGCACGTATAGCCCCAAGGCTAAATGATACATTTAAGGTGGTGTAATTTTGATTCGGTGCACCAGATTACGGTTGAATGTTTCACAGCAATGGCACACATACACCCAGACCCAATGTATGGAACACGTATGGAAAAGAGAAACAGCGAGAGAGGGTGAGGGGGGGGTCGGCTTATGCGGTGTGTCCTCGATCGAAACAGTTTATCGTTATAGTGTCGCGAGAGCCCTACCAAAATATGTTGCACCTGCGGGACCTGGGGAGATCTCAGCCACAAATTTAATCCGAGCTTCGTCCACGTGTACGAGCGCGCGCGCCACACTACGATCTACACCTGCACAATCGCATACATTCTCAAACTCCCATACACACGCTAATATTCCGCGGATGGAGCTGGACAATTGCAGGACTGTTCGATTTATCGCGATATCGTAAATTATGCGAAATGATTTATCCAGATTTTCCCTTTGTTTTGGCTCAACCACTGGCAATTTTTCGAAATTCACCGAACGCGATTGTGAAGCCGTGGCTTTATTCATTTTTGGCTTCCTGGTGGAGATTCTGTTTTTTTTGTGGGTTTTTTTGAGCCATTGCATTGGAGATTCGTTCAGAATGTTGCGAAACGTCGAGCAGCGTTAAGGTGGAACGAGCGCTCGCTCTTGATTTCTATAGATTTTGTTCAAATTTTAAACAGACATTGTTCATATCATTGTGCATGTTTTGAGTGAAATTTGAGAACAGTCGACCATTTAGATTGCGAGATAATGTGTTTTGAAATTGCAACTTTTAACACTGCAGGGTCTGCATTGACCGAAAGTCAGGTCACATAATTCGTCGTACCATTCCATTGTGTTTATAATTTTGAAAAAAAAAATTATTTTTAGAGAGCAAACTAGTTAGGGAACGAGTGAAGAAAGTTTGAATTGCCTTTACTATTCAGTTTCGCTAAAAACGTTCAGTAAAGACAGAATAATTTCCGGTAATAAATATCTGTCCCCTATAATAAGAAGACATATGGCAACACCGCAGAACAGTATTGTTCAATTTTTCGAGAGAAAAAAATTGTCGCGTTCCTAAAATTGAAAACTTTTATCGCAAAAAAATATTTGCGTCATAAATATCAATATTTGATATTGTTTATTTTATCTTCATTAACGAATAAAAGTGTTGGTTAATTCATAACTAATTAAAAAATGTATTCGATTAAAGGTTACGTCTAAATAAAAGTTTGTTTGCAGTATTATTTAAATATGCCGCGCAAACTTACGTCATTGGATACGTGGAGCGATGCGGTGTTGCCACATGTCTTCGTATTATAGGGGACAAATATTTTTCACGGAAAATTACTCTGTCGAAATTTCAATGCAGACCCTGCAGTGTTAAAAGTTGGAATTTTGAAACCCATTATCTCCCAATATGAATAGTCCACTGTTCTGAAATTTCACTCAAACATGGAGAATGATATGAACAATGTCCGGTTGAAATTTTAACAAAATCTATAGAAATCAAGAGCGCCCGCTCGTTCCACTTCAAGAAAAAAATGCCTGGGTGTGGATGCGTTTCGATTTTTAGACAAATATTTTTTGGCAGTAGAACGTTCACAATTTTAGAGAACATCGTTCGAGGTGTCTTCGAATTGGGGGAAAATCGGTCGTAGGGATTTTTGGGGATTTCAAATTTTAAGGAATTTGATTTTCATGCTGCAGTTATCTTAAAGTTGAGATATAGGAATGCATTTTTATCCAGAGTTATATAAAATACATTCGTTTTGAATTTTTCGACAACTGACACAACATTTTACATTTTAAGAAAATAAGATTTTTCAAACAGCCATTTTACGCTTCTTTTTCGACGTTTGAAATAGTATTATTTATCATATTCATTCACCAAACTCGTGTCCGATTCAAGCCTAAGACACATCAGGCTTGAATATTGACAAAACCGTTGGGTGGCTTTGCCCTCGAGGGTGCTTGAATTTCCGAAAGACTGTCTTTTCAATTTACCGATCTCTGAAAAGTGCAAATGTTGATTTTGGGAAAAATGGTACAACTTATTGTACATTGCTTTCCCATTAAATTGCACCCACAAAGCTTCCTCCATCTTGATGCTAATATCGGAAGACCACTTGCTCATGAAGAACGTTCTGTGATCCAAATGAAATAACGCAGCAATGTGCAAATTTTTTCCAACGATCAAGATTCCTTTGCCCTTGCAACAATTCAATATTTGCGGTCAACGAACGAACGACGCACGCTTCCACCATTTCCGCCTGCACCGGAAATGCAGAGATCTATTGCCACCGCAGAAAGAAAATACAACTGGCCGTGCAGAAATGTGACCAGGCATTGCCAACGTTTTGTTCAGCCCTGACTAGACTTGCCTTTTCTGATTTACCTGACCAGGCCCTCCTATGGAACAAACCGGGAAGATCACAAAATCGTTTTTTCACGGCTTACCCTCTATGTTTGGAAATTACAATCTTCTGGCCGGAATACATTGCGAGCAAGTACATCTTCACGTACTGTCTACCCGGCAAGAATGTTGACATGTTCTGAAAAGTGGAGTCTGTCTTTAAGAACTAAAGAAAAGCTGCTTTGCTTTTCACCTCATCAAAGATTTTTATTATTGATTGGGATGAAACTAATACATCTCCCGACTAGAAATTTTGATCCGGCAGCCTGATAACTGATAAGGCCCCTATCAAGCTGCGGTCCGTAATACCGTAGTACGGCACGCCTGATCTGTACCGGATGTCGACCGGATCAGTGGAACCCTAGTACGGGGGCGCCAAGGCACCCTGAACAGGCCGTAGTACGTTAGCCTATATGCCGCCGTAATATGGCGTCCATGGACGCCGTGTTACAGGACGACTGATCTGTGCCATATGTGGACCGGATCAGTAGAACATTAGTACGGGGGCGAGAGGGCACCCTGAACAGGCTGAAATACGGTTGCCAGTACGCCGCCGTAATATGGCGTCCACACACTCTATTACGGCACGCCTGCTCTGTGTCGGATGTCGGCCGGATGAGTGCAACCGTAGTTGGCGAAACACGATTTTAAGGTTCGGTTTCATTGCCGTCTGCATATTTTATTATAGTCTTCGAGGTATATGCACCGGGACATTTTTATCAATTTCCTGACAAACAGTAGTGCAGAATGGATCGAAAAGAGTGCCGAAAAAAAGTATTGAGACGTTTGCGGGTGCGAAAGTGGCGTGCCGTACACGCGGAAAGAAAAAAACAACGTGTAACGGAAATAAGTACCTCTCTTTTACCAGGTATGTACATATATATGTTTATTTATATATTCTTTACCTTTAAAACTAACCATATCCATTATTATTTAACACGCATAATAGCTATTATTTTTGTAATGGTATTTTTAGGGCCAAGCGGAGAATCGCATCCAAATCTTGGTGACAATAATGACTTGCTCATTAATGCAAGTTCCATAAGCAGTGCATCAGAAGATTCTGGACCTGATTCGATTTCTTCTAGTATCAGTGATAATACAGATCGCCAGACAAGTGATAATGCAAGTCAACACAACGAGAGCTCTAGTGATTCACCAAGTAGTGAAGAAGACACCTTCAACGAAACTGAAGAACTTCGTCAGTGGGCTCTCCAATGCCAGGTACCACACAATCAGTTGGATGCATTGCTAAAAATACTGCGCAGGAAATTGTTACCGGATTTACCCAAGTCATCGAAGACTTTCCTAAGAACATTAAGTTCGCAGTGTATCACAGAACTACAGAACAACGTTGGAGAATTCGAAGGGCGCTTCGCATACTTTGGCATCAAACTAAGTCTACAGCGACTGATTAACTCAGCACTACATCAGGAAAAACGTTTATACCTGCAATTCAACATCGACGGCTTACCATTATTTAAATCAAGTCGACAGCAATTTTGGCCTATATTGTGCCAAATCTTTTTCACTCCAAATGTGTATCCAGTCTTTGCTGTAGCCATATACGAAGGAATGTCAAAACCTTCAAACATGCATCAATACTTCGAAAAGTTTACAGAAGAAGTAATCGAATTACTTGATACTGGAGTAGAAGTGAATGGCACATTGTTCAAAATCTCAATTAAAAGTTTTGTATGCGACAGACCGGCTCGGTCTTTAATCAAATCAATCAAAGGGCATGCAGGTTTCTACGCTTGTGAGCGGTGTACCGTTCCAGGCCAGCGTTACAAAAACCGAACAGTTTTCGTTGAACAAAACTTTCCTGCTAGAGATAATGCAAGTTTTCGCTCTCAGCAGCAATCTGAACATCACAATGGCATATCTCCATTGATTCGTATATCCGAATTGGACATGGTTAGTCAGTTCTCACTAGATTTCATGCATTTATGCTGCTTGGGTGTAATGAAAAAACTATTGAATGACTACTGGATAGACGGACCTCGGCAAGTTAAATTCAGCCATGGCCAGAAGCATAGGTTGTCCGCAGTGTTGGTACAATTGCAGCGTCAAATACCAGTAGAATTTCAGCGCACAACACGAACGTTGGACAATATTTCTAAATGGAAAGCAACGGAATACAGGTTTTTCTTATTGTATGCTTCACCAATTCTCCTCAAGGATGTGCTCTCCGAAAAATTGTTCAATCATTTCTTGTTGTTCCATGTTGGCTGTCGCATTCTATGCTCAGAAGAACTTTGCTTAAAATATGTAGACTATGCTGCAGAATACTTGCGAAAATTTGTATCGTTAGCGAATGAATTGTATGGCACTGAAAGCCAAGTATTAAATGTGCACAGTCTCATTCATTTAGCGGATGATGTGAAGGCTATGTCATGTTCGTTGAGCTACCTAACAGCATTTCCTTTTGAAAATGCTCTGGGCTTGATGAAAAAAATGCTACGAAGTGGAAGAAAACCTCTAAGTCAAATTTGTAGAAGGTATAGCGAAATGTTACTCACCCAGAAGAGAATAACAATCCCGCCAAATATATTAATTCTGAAAGAGCAATCAAACCGGACCGGAGCAATGCGAATGATAAAAAAAATAAGATATAAGCAAATGGTGCTATCAAATGTGAAGCCAAACAATACTGTTTTGTTACAAGATAAAACGATCATGAGAATCGATAAAATTTTTATCGGTCCAGATGATAGTGCACAAAATGTCAAAATTTGTGGACAAACACTGCGGCCTGAGAAATCTGTCTTCAAATACCCCTGCGACTCAAATATTTTTCATGTTCAGAAAGTCAAAGAGGGTGATGAAGAAAAAACAGTCAAACTAGACACGATTGCATCAAAAATGATAATTTTCGAAATTGAAGAAGGAGAGACTGTAAAAATGTATGTGTCGCCTATTCTCCACAATTAATTAATCATCAGAATAATAAGACGCATTACAATAAAAGATTATTTGGTTTACCAACATCGTACACTTTTTACTTTTTTGAAAATTTGTATCCTTCCTGCTTACTGTACTATTTTAACAAAAATTTTCGAATCCCGATTTTGGGGTTATCTTTTAACGTCTGCGATATAGGGCTCTTGGATATCGTGGCGAAGCGATGGCAACGCCGTCTGCTAGCTAACGGAGGCAACTCGTGGTCGTTCTTCTCAAAACAGTACACATATGATTCGAATACAAATCACTGCACGTTTTGCATTATTTATTCATTTAGTGCAATACCACATTGTTAAAGTGCAATTATGAGCTACACTCTTATAAAGTGTGGCTTCCTGAATATTTATGGAGATTTTTTTCGCAGAAAATCTGTATCTATAGGTAAGTAAATACACGAAACATGAGATATTCTGTCAATTTCACTGTAATTTCTTCTACGTATTTATTTTTCGGATTATCGTATCATGATCAATCAACTAAAAGTTTATAGGGCCTAAACTATTTCAAAGTCACCACGTTCAGGAGATCGTCGAAATCCACGATACAGCTAATGGAGATCGAATTATCCTTGGGAAAGTAATACCACAGACTAAAGTGAATAATACACCGTACGACGTAAAAGTAGAGGCATGTGTTAATTATGTGATCAATCAGTAGTTGAATAATAATGGAACAAAAAATATTTTTTCAGCAACATTCCAACCATAGATGTAAAACAGAAATGGAAAACGAACATGTATCTCCTCATCAAAGAAATATCAATAATGAAGCAATAAGTATATTGGTCATTGAACTTAGATTTAGTAAACCGCATTTTTTATTTCAGCATATAACATTAACATAAACATAACATATATAACATTAACATAAACATAAACAGGCATTAACAAATGACAGATTTTCGTTCATTATTAAGGATAAGTATGGAATGTTAAATGAATAATATATTATTGGTGAATATTATTTAATCGTTGAAAATTAGCATGAAATGTTGAATTAATAATATTTTCATCATAGATGAAAAAAATGAAATAAAAAATATTTTGCACGTAGTTCTCTAAAAATGTTGATGCAAGATTTTAAATTAAACATGATTAACATTCTGCACGTTTGTTTCTATTTTTATTTGTGCTGGCTTTACTTGTGCTCGAATACGTTACACGTATTCCTCAAAAATATCTCATACCGTTAACACTATCATGAATATTGGGCACTGTATATTTTGATTACCAATTTCTGTTTGTGTCTACATGCTTGTGTACATTTTTTGTGTGTGCTTTTTCGATCTTTATGTTTTCTTTCCAATAGGAACTGATTGTTTTACAGGTGAACCCAGATCGTACGATACATTTTACTGACAGCTTTTATCCACCCATTTTTCTTGTTGATTTCCCAATTTCATTTCGGAAACGGATAAAAAGTCAATAGCTGATTTCGAGATTGGGTATTTTTGTACCCCACAACACAACAATACCTCGTAATACCCATTTATTATTTATTTCACACAGCGCTTTTCAATAAAATTGATACGGTAATCGCACAGCTGACCGCAGTTGAACGTCCACGAATTGCCTGAACATGCCGCCAAGCGGCGCCACTAGAGATATCCAACAGCCCTATAAACCAGACGTGTGAACTTGGAATATCTTCAATCTGCCTGCAGGTACTAAACGATGAGTATTTGTTTATAAATAAAAATTACTAGTCAAACAAAACTGCAAGCTCAGTGTACGAAGTATTAAACTCAGAAATCTTCGAAAAGATACTCGAAAACACGCCGGAATTGCAACAGTTCTTTCCTAACCTCTCTATCTCATTAGTGCATAATGTTTTTGTTTCAGTAAAATAGTTTACAGAATATAATCGGTCCATCAAATTCTCCGTACAGTAAGTACCGTATTTATTATTTACTTAAATAATCGGAAAATGGGTTTTCTTCCTGCTAAAACTGTGCTCATGTCATGTTTGATCCGCACTAGATGAGTGAGCCAAAATATCACCTGGTTGAGTTCATAGAGGAGAATACAGCACGGCAAAAAACTGTGGACATTGTACCATCTGACTGGGTAAAATTCGACCATAACCTGCGGAGTTTGGCTACAGCATTCATGCCGCCTCCATATGATGAAGAGAGTTCGCAAACCCTTCATTCGATGATTCGCTTCACCATGCCAGCTCCGGAGGATTGGCCAACTTTTCCTATAAAGCTCAGAGGACAAGCAAGTAAGATTTTCCAAATTTGTCTATATGTTTGCAATAAGTATAATTGAAATTTCTTTACGCAACTCTAATGCGATTTTATCTTTTGAAGAAAATTATAAGGAAGCTAGCCGGAAGCTGAAGATCTTAAATAGCAAGGTCACTGTGTTCACCAGCGATGATGAAATGACAGCGGAACAGAGAACTGCCATGGCGATGAAGAAATTCCAAAAAGAAAATGTTGAACCGGAGGAGATGCAAGTAGATTGGAATGTGCCTGCGATTCCTATCGGTGAGCTTGTAAATAATGTACCTACAAAAACATTTCTATTGTTTTTCTTTATGAAAATGCTTATTTAATTCATTGCTTTCAAATATTTTTTTTCTTTTCTACACAGAGCATGGACAGGGAAAGTCTCAGAGTTTGTCGTCGCAGCACAATGGCGGTTCAGGTAAAACTTTATTATCCGCTGTGCATTTATTATCCATTGTGTATTTATGAACGTGCACACTAACTTTCATTATCTATGTACATTTTTGTCTAGAAGGGTAATTCGAGCAGTAAATGCTAATTATTTCAATACTTTATTATTATTGGACTATTTCTATTAACGCAGGACTGTCGTCAGGGAAGGAACCAGATACGGAATTGGAAGGCCCAGTCCTCGATAACTCCTTGATGAATGTCATTGTTTCGGATTGTCCACCACTCGAATATGAAAAACTGATGAGTGGTGTGTATACAACTTTTCTATTCTGACAAAAATATTATATGTTTTTTTCACATGGAAAATATTTTATTTAAATCATGCAAATATTTTAGATATCACTGACGAAATCAAAAGGACAATGAAGGCGTGTCTCTTGCCCATCGAAAAACATATGAGGGAATTATCGAGGGAGATTGGCTGCTTGAGAGTCGACGTCAATTCGTTAAAATCGAACTACGTTCAGCAGCCTGAGATGTCAAGCCGTCAAGATCACGGATTCACTCTTCCGCTCAAAGAGGATGCAGAATTCGAAGAGTTTGACAATATTCTGACAAACGATGAGGACCGCAATGAAAAAATTGTAAGAATTATATTCATTACTTAATTCTTTGATTATATCAATTCGAAACTTGATTTTTTTTCCAGAAATGCTTTATATGGCAACATGTCGACCCATCGGGACCCCTTGTCGAATCCTTGCGGCGAGTCTTGAGAATATTTCTAACCCGCGAAGTGATTGAAAAATACACAGCCGTCAAAAGAATTCCGGGGAAGAAAGTTTTCGCGCAAACACATTTCTTCGAAGAATTGCAGTGTGTGTAAATTTCGGAAATTTATGTCCATATATGCCTACGCTAATGGGCACAATGAATTATTGACCTTTTCTTTTTTGTTTTTAATTTAGCCATCCTTATAAGAAAATATGAGTCGAATAATCATCTCATTTATCGAAAAGACATTGAAAAAATTCTGGGAAAAATTTTCAATGCTGCAAAGGACTGGGACGGTGCACGTCAAGCGAGGGCGAAGACAGCGAAGGATGGAAGCGACATTGTTTAATTTATTCTTAATGGCAGAAATTGAAATAACTGATTAGTATATCACATAATTTGAAATGACTGATTAATATATATATATATATATCTATATATATAGCATAAATATATATCATACGTAAAAAAAATAAAAGTAAATTTCCTATTTTTGTCGACATACATGCGTCTGAGTTATTTTCACACCCTAAGGGCCTTTGCACACGGCGTATTATTTACGCACCGACGACGCGATACAAACGCGGTACACGCTTTATGGACTGAGAAACGCATGTGGATCAAGTGTGTATCACGTTTGTATCGCGTCGTCTGCGCGTGTAAAAACTCTGCGATAAAAACATAATTATTGTTGTATTGCAATGATGCAACTTCAACGGAATAAATAAATTGATTGACATTGTTTAGAATTATTAAAATTCTCCAGAATAGAATTAGGCTGATAAAGATAAAGAAAGAAAAAATAAAGTTTACACAAGTGTTAGGATAGCCAAATAGGTAGCGCGCTCAGCTCTAGAATTAGAAGACATGGTTCAATCCCGAAGGTAGGTAAAATCTTTAACGGGGCAGAATGCGTTTTAATAAAATTATCATATAGGCAGGAACATAAATAAGGTATATGAAAACAAAAATACTGGTATAATTTTTTTATTCATAATCTTTATCAGATATAGATAAAGTATAATCTATAATCTATAATCTTTTTTCAGGCATATATATATATATATATATATAAATATATATATATATATATATTTCATTTCAGGCATATATACGGCAGCCGGCTCAGGGCCGTAACCGGCATCCTGATCGGGGGCTGATAAGGTATCCTGATCAAGGCCGTAACCGACATCCGTATCAGGGCCTGATAAGGTTTACCGATCAGGTCCGTAACCGGCATCCGCATCAGATCCGGATGCAAAAAGCGTTTCACGCCTGGCAAAGCCCTGATACGGCGGCCTGTAAAGTGCCGTGGTACGGAACACGGCATGCCGGTTATGGCCCTAGTCTGCCCCGTAGCTAAATTTCTAGTCGGGTCTGTTGTAGCTCAATTCATCATTAAAAGCATTCATTTCATCAATGATAATCGACGAGGATAACAATGCTTATCATAAATACCGGGATTACGATAACTAATGATTTGAGCATGAAGAATAGCCAAATTATTTTATGAGGCAAAAAAGTAAAGCAGGTCATTCGTGGTTTTTGAACGCCTTGTCGCCATGTTGGGAAATATCAATATGGCAGGCCGGGAAGACATTACCTGAATGTATTTCGCCAACAATCCGCCAGGTGGCTACAAGCGAAGCGCTTCGCGTAAGCAAGGTATCATCGTACGAGGATAAAAGTTCGTTCTATGAGTTGTACCACGTACAGCAGTGCTATGCTTACGGCCTGTGCTTACGCTCATGATTTTGCGATACTTGCGGAAAAACCCTTTGTACTCCAGGCCTTTTTCGCTCGGATAGTGATCTGTGTACGTTTTTCTGTCTCTTTGCCTATCAGGAAATGCGCGCGAGCGTATGTATACACTCATATACTACCTTAGTAAGTAGATAACCAACAAACAATATGTTGTCGAAATACTAAATTAAATACACTCCCGATTTTACCTCCTCAAGGATTACGAAAACGCTGAAACGTCATTTTTTAAATCCTCGATTGTTCCTGGTTATTTCCCGATCTATTCCCTACAACTTTCCTGGTCATTTACCGCTTCCCATGTAGAGATTGACCTGGGACGGGCCTTCACAGTTAGCCTTTCTAGAATATTGGGCCGTGAGTATTTACCAATGAGGTGCCTTTGTAGAAATGATAAGAACTGCCCGATATCGGCCAACAGAGCCAACAATTATTGGGCCAATGATTTAAAAAATTGTAGCGGCAATGTTGCTGATTGCACTTGGCCCTATGTGGGCCCTCTTAAAGGGCCTATGTAGAAATTGACCACTGGCTCTATGATGGGCCTTCACAGTTGGTCTATCGAGAAGTTAGTCTATCTAGAATATTGGGCCGTGAGTTTGTTTGGGGTTGTTTGGGTGCGTGATAAATATTCAACCTATATCGGGCCACGATTGGCCCGAGATTGGTCCTTATGGATACATATTTCATAGAATAACCTTGAAATAAATTGTGATTTGCGTATATGACAGGTTTCAAAATTGGCATATTTTACTTACTTATGTTGGTTATTTACAAATGCCAATAATAGGCCAAGACTTGATTACAAAAACTGAACTACAAAATATAGACGATTAATATATGACGTGCCAGTTATTTGCCTATTCTGGCACAATATACAGATAATGAATAACCCAAGGCTTAAATAAAATAAAAGCAGGTATGGTCTGACCCACTTAGCCAATAAAGGGCTTAGATTAATTAAATGTAATTGCCAGTATTTTAGCATTGCCAGTTTGAAAATTGGCAAATTTCGATGAAATATCACGGCTGTTTATTGATTTTAACAGATGGGCCCGGATAGGTTTTAGTAATGGGCTGATATTGTGCCAGTTCTCAATTTATAACGGAACAATAATGGGCCAATGTAATTGGCAGTACTTCAGCATCGCCAGTTTAAAAATTGGCAAATATTGTTTATTTATCATGACTGTTTAATGAATTTAAAAAATGGGCCATGATAGGTTTTAACTATGGGCCGATATTGTGTCAGTTTTCAATTTAGAACGAGACAATAATGAGCCAATGTAATAGCCAGTATTTTAGGATTGCCAGCTTTAGGATTGGCAAATTTAGTTTAACTATCACTGCTGTTTATTGGTCTTGAAAGATGGGCCAGGATAATCTTTAGTAATGGGCCGATATTGTGCCGGTTCTCAATTTATAACGGGACAATAATGGGCCAATGTAATTGCTTGTATTTTAGCGTTACCAGTTTTTAAATTGGCAAATATAGTACAACCATCACGGCCATTTATTGATTATAACGGAACAATATTGGGCCATTGGAATTGTCAGTATTTTAGTATCCCCAGTTTTTAAATTGGCAAATTTAGTTTAACCATCGAGGCTATTTATTAGTTTTTAAAGATGGGCCAGGACAGGCTTTCGGGATAGGCCGATATTGTGCCAGTTTTCAGTTTAAAGCGGAACAGTAATGGGTCAATATTGTTTATCTTTTGTTGGCTTATACGATGGTCCCAATATTGGCCTGATCGTAACATTGGGCATTTTATGGCAACCTCTACATGGGTTGTTCTCCAGCTCGTTCCTGATCAGTTCCCCAGAAAGGGAACGGCGGATCGGGACTTAGCCTCAGACCCGTTACATTGCGAACCTATTCCAAGGTGGAAAACCCGACCGGAGCCTGATATTATCTAGAGAAGGCAGATCAGGGGCAGTACTTTTTCCGGACTCAAATTTCTGCACGGATGCACGTCAACTTTAACTCAATCAACTTATCGCATCACAATATCTACACTGCAAATTCCTATTGGTCCATTTCTCCAAAACATTCGCACTTTCCCATCTCCCTGTTCATCCCTCGAGTTCCCATCATGCGAACTCCCTGCCTTTTCATCAAAGTGTACAATATTTGAAAACGCCTTCATTCAAACTTAATAAAACAGATGCGAAGCTCTGCCCTGTGTTGCAATTGGCCACTTGCACAATAACGCAGAATGCCAGTTCCCTTTGTCGTTTTGCCGCCAGCTTCCAAGCCGCAGGCCTAGCATTGTCTTCGTCTCATTCTTCGAGTGGCGACACCCGTTGCCAACCATACGCCATTTGAACTCAATCTCGGCTCCTTGTAAATATACGTCGAGACTTTTCCATTCGTCTTGCCGCGAAGCTGCTTCTCTCCATTTCACAAGTGGTATTGACTTATTTGTCTCTCCGGAGTGGCAAAGAGGAAAAGATGAAGAGAGCGAGGACGGAGCGAGGGAGGAGCTGCAGTACAAGACGGAAGAAGAGCCGGAGAATCAACGGTAAAGGGACTGATGACGAGCTCCTCGAGTGCAAAGTCAAGCAAGTAGATAAAAGCAACTTGAATGCCGTGAAACTCGCGGCTTAGCCAGACAATGGCAAAGAGGATTGAGACTGTCACCGGACCGGCATTCCTGATACAGCTACTCAGCTCCGAGACGCGGATTGAAAGGAGCTTCGAGTACTCCGCTCCCTTAAGGGGGTGAAATCGTCTGATAAAGATGACGTGTGTGTGTGTCCATGTGCCTGTTTGGGTCTGTTTGGGTTGTGGCTCTGCGACGAGATTGAAGTTTGCAACGTTGGGATGCAATGAAAATTCATATTTCTGATGCTTCCATTTACTTCGGCAGATTGTGCTCATAAAAGTCTCTGAACCATTTTTTAAGATACTTAGATTGTAAATAATGTAAAGCCCCAAAGAAAGATTTTGTATCATCATAAAAATGATACAATGTCAATATCCAAAAGCACTTTCGTTGCATTCCAACGATGCCAACTTCAACTATGCCTCTAGGTGGGTTCCAAGCGCCAGGAATGTATCGATTATTTTGTGGAAATTCGAACCGTTAACCGAGACGTGACGACCTTCGTAGAGGGTCAGATCATCAGGATCAGATGTACCTTTTTGCGATTTTTTTCGAAACTTTTTTGGGAAACGATATCGGTCATGTCTCAAAATCTAATCGTCCGATTCACTTCAAATTCAGATAGAGCATAGTTTATAACATTCTCTATCGTATGACCGGATGATTTTTCAATATGTGCATCTATTCGTTAATAACAAATTATTAAAGTTGTGTCTTGGTAAAAAAATCGGACCCATTTTTCCATCGCTTGCCGTCGTAATTTTCAAAATTTCAAAAAATCATCCGACCTTACGAAGGTTTTATTATTATACTAAAAGTAAATTTTTGTTTAATTTCAAATGAGCCTAGTTTCCGGAAGCGCCTATACCAATTGGCCATGCAGCAACTTTCTTCAACTAATAATAACTCCATTGTTTATCGATATTTTTTAACACAAAAAAAACTCGAACTCGCCAAGACTATTCCCTTTATCTCCGTGGAAAAGATTGAACGACCAAGGTCGAGATTGATAATCGACCCAGACATAGTTTAGAAAATTTACAGAAAAATCAGGCCGGCCCTGGTGAAAATAATCGGCGAACGGATTTAATCAAAATTCTCCGGTCGAATGGGGTACTCGCGCGAGTTAGATAGTCGAAAAAGAGGGACACGATGTGGAGAACGATGCGGAAAGCCCAGAGCGTTACAAATTTAATGGGTTATGTAGCGGAAGGACATTGATCGCCCGCATAGTAATACATATCGTATTATTAATGGAATTCGTAATACAGCGAATAGAAATAGCTACTGTGCGGTTTGTGAAATGGTCTCAACGCAAATAGTGCGTGGGCTGCAGCATTGACGTTTCCTGGCGAAGCTTTTGGTGATTTCGATCTTCGCAGGTATGCGCGACGTAATAACAAAAATTCCACCGCGTTTTCGGGCAACCATACGCGGTCAAATTGCCCCAGGCTTACGCCACTGGCGAAATTTGAATTTTATTGTAAAATCCAGTATATGTGGTATCACCTGGGGGAGGGCGGGAGGGAGGAGAGGCGGAAGGGCGAGCGAGAGAGAGGGAGAGAGAGAGAGAGAGAGAGAGAGAGAGAGAGAGAGAGAGAGAGAGAGAGAGAGAGAGAGAGAGAGAGAGAGAGAGAGAGAGAGAGAGAGAGAGAGAGAGAGAGGGAGGGAGGGAGGGAGGGAGAGAGAGAGAGAGAGAGAGAGAGAGAGAGGGAGGGAGAGAGAGAGAGAGAGAGAGGGAGGGAGAGGGAGAGGGAGAGAGAGAGAGAAAGTTAACGAGCGAGTACCTCGTTATAAATAATTGCGGCTATTGGAATATTTCTGTGCATTCGCTACGAGAGCACGACAACGCGTTATTCGTTAGTTTTACGACCAAAAAAAAAAAACAATTCGCGTTTAGCACCCGTTGCATGTCAACATAGGCATGATATTGATTTGTTTCAACAATCTCGGTGGACTCGAAAACCCACACCGGTGATTTATCACCGCGGTGATACGATGGCCCACAATGATCCGAAAGGCCTAAAAGGGTCCAAATCGCCCAAAACGATCGCCAGTGATTCAATCGTTCGACAAACCCAAACAAAACCCCTAGGTATATAGACAGTAATAATTTACTCAAATTAACTTGCTACTTAAAATTAAATGCAGAGCATTTCACGCATTGGGTAAGGTTACAATAAATGTTCTGCACAAAAAATTCAATTACATTATTCGGATATTCTTATTGTCAATACCATCACGATTTCCCATTTTTACACGGGTATTTTGGTGACAAATGGTTTCAAGGTCATGATGTCGTGGGTCGTTGGATTCGTCTGAATATCAGCTACAACGTCTTAATTTAAAAAACATGTTTCCATTAGAAAAACCATTGATGACCTTGAGAACGCAAAAACGATGACTTTGACAAAAATGAATTTTTCACCACTGTATCAGCCCTTCGATATCACTCAAATTGCCTCCTGACGTTTTTTTCGTCACTCTAAAGGCAACGGAGATATTTGGGGTGTCCACGGTAAATGGTCTACCCTGCATAGGTATGAACTGAGACGTAGCAGATATATAAATATAGTCGGCGCGCGT
Organism: Ophion ellenae; assembly: GCA_963210295.1. Taxonomy (NCBI): domain Eukaryota; kingdom Metazoa; phylum Arthropoda; class Insecta; order Hymenoptera; family Ichneumonidae; genus Ophion; species Ophion ellenae. The sequence goes on from OY723388.1 coordinate 24,302,486, forward strand.
TAAAAGAAAACTTAAAAATTTAATATCTCGAAAACTATTGCGTGTCGCTGAAAATGCCTTTAGGGGTTGTCTTAAGATATTAAGAGGAAAGTTTGTGAAAAATGTCGGCACGGTCGGTGGGGGCTGGAGGGGGCGGGGGATTTCGATACCTTACCCTTCAAAAAATCTTAAGAATTCAATATCTCGAAAACTATTGCGAGTCACTAAAAATCCCTTTAGGGGTTGTCGTAAGATATTAAGAGGAAAGTTTGTGGAAAATGTCAGCTCGATGGGAAGGGGATGGGCTGGGGGAGGTTTTCGGAACCTTACCCTTAAAAAAATCTTAAGAATTCAATATCTCGAAAACTATTGCGAGTCACTAAAAATCCCTTTAGGGGTTGTCTTAAAATATGAAAAGGAAGGTTTGTACAAAATTTTACCTCGATCGGAGGGGGGTTCGGAACCTTATCCGACGCATTTTTCTTCGAAGTAACTAAATACATTTTTATTTTTACGTCTGCTGACATTTTTATTGATCTCAAAATAGTCTTTACAGCCTGAAGTCATTCGTGATTTTGAATGAGCCTCTCATGGAGCGTTAATCTCGAAAAAATCATGTATGCAAGTTGACCCCATATTTTAGTGCAGTATTTATCAATGTGCTGAATGATGGAACGCTTTGAAACGAATATGAAGCCCGTGGACCAAAAATGCGCTGTGCGTCAAATTTTGCGCTGGGTCATCGTGTTTCCCAGTGGTCGCGCTACGAACAACCTCAAAACGTACCATAAAACGTACCATAAAACAAATTACTTTGACATCAATGGTAACTTTGATAGTTTTAGAGGCTACTTTAACAGAGCGCCAAAATACAACTGTAATAAACTTTTACAACAATTTGTTGCTCAAGTTTATTACAATGTGGCTAAAGTTGATTATAATGTTGCTCAAGTTGATTTTGATCTCAATGACAAGTCTGATTAAGTGCCTATAATAGTACCCGAGGTACTTGATATTTTTATGTAAACTGTTTCCTTAAGCGAGGACACCGCTGCAACTGTCCATTTTTTACCGTTTTCTTTGGATTTTTTTTAAAGAAAGAAATAAAATACCAAGTCAAAACAACTTTTAGGTTTTATTAGGTATATATTGAAGTAAATTAAAAAAAAATTGTCAAAAGAATAAATTAAAAAATAATTTTTTAAAAATATATGGACATGTTCGAAAAAAAAGTTCATTTTTTCGACCATAATTTTCATATCAAAAGTGATATATTTTTTACAATTTTTAATTACTCGAAAAAAGCGCTCGTACTTGACTATAAAACAATCTAAGAAGCTACATTTAAAATTTCAAGTCGACTGGACGATAATTGTTCGAGTTCTGCTGCGTGCCGATTTCAAAAACATGTTTTTGAGAAAACCATTTTTCTTTTATTTTCATGTTTGGGTTTGTTACAAAATTGTAAAATGTAAATAAAAATTTACACTAAATAATCTCAATGTATGCTTAATAACAAAACTTTTTTCTAAATACCAAATAAATAATACAGTTGACAAAAAAAAATCGGCAAAAACGACTTTTTTCGGCCCGTCACAGTGTACACATACAGATGACAATTTCATTGTAAAAAATCGTTATTTTTCATTTAATTCCTTTACAAACAAACGCCACACTCGAGGTTACTTTGACATTAAAAAAAAATAAACCTAAAATTGCGAGGGGGGTTGGTGGGGTTTGACTTTCTTATACATTTGATAGCCGAGGAACACATTGTTCTATCGTAGCAAAAAAAAGGTGGCATTTAGAATGTTAAACAAAAATTACCCACAAAAAACTTCCGAAACCTGTTCAAAGTAACCTCGTTATAACCTTTCCTATTTATTTTCGACACAAGGCCAGTCAGAATAGAGAGTAAAAGAAATCATATCGTCATCAACCCCTTGTCCTATTTGCCGGTCCGGCTCATTCCTAATCAACCCCGTCACTCGTCCCAACGCGAACCGAGCCACTTCATTTTTTAAAGCGTCAACTGACGGAGCGGGAGAAAGAGAAAACGAACCAAAAAAAAAGCCAAGAGTTTCGAATTCTCCAAAGTTCTATCAATTTCCCCGCGTTTTTAGCGGTGACAAATGCGATGAGCAGGCGCCGCTACGATAAGAATGAGACACGATTATTGCTGACACCGGTAATAGTGAGATGGACGATCGCCCGTGGTGTGCCGCAGCGCCATAACTGTATACGTGATCCTTGGCCGTGCGCAGGAGCAGCGATGACAAAAAGGAGGTGTATGAAAGCAGGATGTTGGATCAGACCGCGGGATGAAGAGAGACGGAGATGAACGAGAAGCTGACGAAGAAAAGGAACACGAAGAAGAGGAAGAAGGAGCCAAAGCGGAAGAAAAAGAAGCGATGGTATGCGGTATGTGTTATTTGCTCGAACGCTCACCGACCAAAAGGGTGAACACACTCCAGTTGAGTAGAAACGTTCGAAAGGATGGACGAAGGATAATACGTTCGAAATTCTGATGTGTGGGTGAGTCTCTCTCTCTCCCTCTCTGTCTGTCTCTCCCTACGTGTCTCCAATGGTAGGCTAGTGTAGGATGAGGCGAGGTACGTGTCATCACACAGGCTGCTCTTATATACTGGCACACACCTGCTGTTACCACATGGACAACCTGAGCTGGAACAGCCCCCAGGACACCCCCGGGTTCATCCTTTTCTGGCACACGACTCTATTCCCAAGAAAATCCAAGAGTTCTCGATGTTATCCACCCATAGTCCTCTTCCCCTCTGGACGAACATACCCTCGGCCCTTTTCTCAATTCTCTCCTTCGCGGATCATGATATAGTTCGAGCAGTCTTCACAGAGACTTATCCAACTGTGGAATAATTCATGCCCCGCGTTATCCTCGAAGCAAGTCGCCACATATATACATGTATATTTATGTGTGTATCAATGTGACGGGATCGAGGATCGTCTCGGGGCTAAAAAGGTCACTGATCGTTTATCGGGGAAAAGAGGCGGGAGTTTAAAATGAAAAGCGCTCGTGCATGTGTGTCGAGTCGTCTGTACTTGTCTGCCTCACATTAAGAGAATCCTGGAAAAACACTTAAGAAATTGCCGAAGTTGGGGCAAATCGCGCCACAACGTTATTTCCAATGAAAATGGATGATCGCTGTCGATTTTTATATAAGCACGAATGGACCCTGCACCGATTGGAAAATTGCCGATGCAGCGAAAGCAGGTTTTTTTTTCGTGTCGTTTCCTTCGTCGCTGGAATTGTGCAACGAGACACGAGTGAATTTTATACACCGTTCTCGGCTATAGTGAACGGACGGAATTGAATTTATGGGCCGAATCGATAGTTTTGCTTGGAATTCATTATACGTGCGATCGTTTCACGTTTGGTTAAAATAACTGTACCAGGTGCAGAAGGATGAGACCGGAATTTTTTGTGGAATTTGTTGTAAAATCCCATTTTCCCACTTTCTGAATCTTTCCCATGGCTTTCAAACGAATGGAGATGGCTTTCTGCGTCACATTCAATTGATCCACCAGTTCTTGTTGACTTTGAGCATCATCTTCATCCAATAAAGCTTGCAATTCGTTGTCTGCGAACTTTGAATTTTTTGGACCACTCGAAACACTGTGTTTTACCAAGAGCATGTTCACCGTAAGCTTCGACACGCATTCGATGCGATTCTGCAGCAGTTTTCTTCAAATGATAACAGAAAACCAATGCTGTCCACAAATCGTAGTTCGTACACTGAGAAAAAAGGAATCGTTGAATGTGCAAAATGCATTTTGTTGTCTCGAAATTTTGTTGTTTTAACAGTTGCTCAGACATGCTAAATAGACAGATAGTTTAAATGTATCTTTGGTTACTGCCCAACTATACTGTTTTCTTGTGCCAATCAAAAATCAAGTTGAACGAATTTAAAGATACAATTTTGTTAAACCAACTGAATTTTGGATGGATGAACGATTTTTCTTTCAGTTTGGGCACTAAACTCGACATGTTTAAGGTTATAGAAAAATATACCGGTGTAGGGAATTTGGGATGGTGTGTGTTGAAAATCTTCGTCAGCTGTTAAAGGGAGATGATGGCGCTGCAGACGCGGTCTTACGGTCCCTAAACTTATGGCTAGCACCATCTATAGGGACATTCCGGTTCCATACTTCTACACCTGATATTTCGTGCTCGCTAGTACTAGGCTCCGGTAATGAAGTTTTTTCTCGTTCTTTTGTGAAATGTGAAATTTCAAAAATTCGATTTTGTTCATTTCATCGTTTTGTTTCCTGGGGTCTTGACTTCAACTGGCAACGAAGATTTTTTGGAAATTGTTTGAAATCTGATCATTTTGAAGAAACCAACGACTTTTTTAAACTGTTTTTCGGTTTTCCAAACCACATTCGTTTGGAAAAACGAGCGAGAGGCTGCGCAGACCGAAAAATGAATTTCTTCGGACATTTCGGTGCTGGCGTATTGCAGAGCTTCAACAATGGTGCGCCCTCCGTCCATAAAACAAAAAGGATCTGTGCTTGATCCAGCGACGTAACCTGCTCCCGAATAGGCGGCGGTAGCGGTTCAAAACTGAAACAATGGGTTGTTTTGGGTACGCGTATGAACGTCAAATATATATATATATATATATATATATATATATATATATATATATATATATATATATATATATATATATATATATATATATATATATATAAAGGGTGTTCGGAAGGTCGATGCAAAGCCTTAAGGGGTGATAGGTCACCTCGTTAGGAATATATCTAACCTAGGTTACCTTAGTCCAAGTCGAAGGATTTCGAGTTATCATGGTAAGCATGATTTTTGGAAAATTTCCCAAAATTAGATACTAACTCGTTTACCTTTTATTGGTACAGTCGTGCTGTCGCTGAAAAACCCTGGAATCGGAGAAAATTAGAAGAAGGCTAGTTTTTTGACAGGTGATTTTGTAGGTGCCGGGGGTGCTAAATCGAAGTTTGCCTAAAAATCGGAGTGTAGAGTTTTTTTTAGGGGATGAAAGGAGATGGGGTGGATAAATGCGAAACTACAACCCCTACGAGGTCGGCGCCGTGAGAAAAAATGTTCAGAAAAACTCGGACTTTAGGTTTGTCTACAGCGCCGAAGTCGTGGAAGTTCATTTTGGGGGTGAAAAAGTGGGGTCAAATTTTGAAAAATCAATTTTAATTCAATAATTCTTTATAAATTATTCAACACGTACCATTTAGTTAGTTGTGTGGATATAGATGATTGTATTGGTGTTTGTCGATTGAATAACACATTAAGCTAAGACGCAAATAAGTTTTTAGTTACCAATTATTGTCTGTTTGAACAAGTTAGTACCTAAATATGGGAAATTTGCCAAAAATCATACTTACTATGATAACTCGAAATCCTTAGACTTTGGACTAAGGTAACCTAGGTTGGATATGTTCCTAACGAGGTGACCTATCACCCCCTTAAGGCTTTGCGACCTTCTTACCGCCCTGTATGTATATACATACATACATACATACATACATACATACATACATACATACATACATACATAGATATATATATATATATATATATATATATATATATATATATATATATACACATACGCATATACATACATGGAATACCCCATGCACACATTTCATATGTGTATATGGGGTATTCTAGCTCAACTCAGATAACCATTTTCTTCACCATCGTTGATAGTTTTTTATAGTGAAGACCGTCACTCCTAATATCAAGAAAAACCCATATTTTTCATTTTTTTCCCTTACCCCTTCCCCTTCTGCGGCTGCACAAAATCGGAAAGTCCACTCGGAACGGTTTGAAGTTCTGGAAAAATACATTTAAGATCTATGTTGTGCATTTTTCACGAAAGCTCAACTTGTGCTTCCAATGTTTACTAATACTTTTTTGTGAAATTTCCACTTACAAGGAACATCCCTCAGGTGACACCCTTCGATTTTGTTGAAATTTGGATATGTTATAAAGCACCGAAAAGTAAGAGATACGTATGTTTTTTTATCGGCGGAAAAACGGTTTTAAGGGGTGAAACGAACCCTCGAAAATCGGGGTGTTTTCCGTTTTTCATCGATAACGTTATCGTTCTCATCTCCAATGTATAGTGCACAAAAAAAATCATTGTTGCAATTTGAAATTTTTTTATATCTCGTACCGTTAAAACGTTATCGACGAAAAACGAAAAACATCCCCATTTTAGAGGGCGTGTAAAAGAAAATTGTAAATATCGGAAGCAGAAGTTGAGATGTGGTGAAAAATGCACTAAACAGGTCTAAAACGTATCGATTTTTTTCCTCAGAATTACAAAAAAAGGCCTCAGGAGACTTTTAATTTTTTTGCACCCTCAGAAGAGCAAAAAAGGGGTGGGGGTGGATTAGCTGTCTTTTTACACCAGAAGTGAAGTTTTCCACTATGGAAATCTATAATCAACTATGGTGAAGGAAATAGCTGTCCGATTTAAGCTGGAATACCCCATATGTACAGGCTGTCCTGTTATGAATGGATGATCCTGCAACTGTCGATCAAACACATCATGTCCTCCTATATGCCGGAATTTCAGTTTAGTAGAAGTCCCTTGGTTATCAAGATAAAAATCACCTGCTTTTGGTTTTTCGCATGGTATTTCTACAAATAATAACTTTTTTTTACCCGGTTTATTATAAATACTCTCGATTATTTTCTTCATCTAGAAAGGACTTCTTTTTAACCTTCAAACTCCAGGAATGTTTATGAAAGAAGATCCTATGCAGATTTTTCATCCAAACCAATTCGAACATCTGACTTTGATAGCGGTGTAAAAAAATGTACTACGCATATCGTGCCAATTATTTTTTAAAGTTGCTTAGTTATTATCCATTCACATCATTTGTAAAAATGGCATGCAAAAAACAAAAGCAGATGATTTTTTCTTAAATAATATAAAGCTCAATATCACGAAAACCATGGGACTTTTACTAAACTCAAATTCCAGCATATAGTAGGACTTATCTGTCCTATCGAGAGTTGCAAAACACCCTGTGTATGCATATATATATACAGGGTGTTTGGCGCATGCACCGACACATTTGGGGGCGGAGCGTCATTCGCCAGTTTTTTCACTCTTAGACCCTATGTCCTAAGTTTCACGTTAATTAAGATGTGACTTTTTTCGTTTTTTGTTAATTACCCGAAATTTCGCGTTTAAAGCCTCGTAACTTTTTTGTATGTGGTTGTAATAGCACGAAAAACCTTTTGTGGCATCCTGCAATGTATGTTTATTATAAATAAATCATTATTTGATACGATTGGTTTCAGGAAAATTACTTATGAGCTTCCAAATGCGTAAAAGTATGAAAAACAGAAACTTCTCAATTCATTATAAAAAAAACTAAAAGGTATTTTGAACTTGGCTTTGTTTTAAAGAGTTCTCTAGTTGATACCCTTTCCAACGGTACACTACATGTCACACAAATCATTCATTATGTGGCCAACATAAACAGAATAAGTTTTTTATATAATGAATTTCAAAGTTGCAATGTTTCATACATTTGCACATTTTTGAGGCTTTGGAGGCTCAAGAGTAATTTTCTTGAAATCAATAGTATCAAATAATGATTTATTTATAATAAACATACATTGCAGAATACAACAGTTATTTCGTGCTATTGCAACCACAAACAAGTTATCACGATTTAAGAGGCTATACCAGTGTGAACGCTGAAAATTTGGGTGATTTTCGGGAATTTTTTGGAAGAAAAGAACTCAACTAAATGTTTCGGAAAACTAAGAATATATTTGGCTATATTTGACCTATATTACATAATTTTTTCATAGAAATATATTGAGATCCAAGCGACATATGCGCTGCATTCGGTGGCCCAAAAAAAAGTTCCTCCACTGCTGACATGATTCCGGCCGATTGAGTAGCTGAAACCGAAAAAGGAAAAAGTGTCGTTAAACTGGAAGGTATTTCCTGTACAATGACGTAGGATTTTCGAAAAATGTCAAAATCTAACAAAATGGCGGAGTTATGAAAAAAGTCTGTTTTCTTGCCTATAAAATGGTCGTTTTTTTCAATGCCAAATCGTCAATTTTCATCCAATAAAAAATATCCTACGTCATTGTAGAGTAAATATATTCAAGAGTACTCAGTTAAAATTTCAAGTCAATCGGATAATTGCTCTTTGAGTTACAATGTCAGCAAATTTGAAAAATTTCATTTCGAGAAAAACGCCTTTAAATATTTAACTATCGATTTTTGCAAGATAAAATGATTAGAGATACGGCCATGAATTTTTCACACGATATTCTTTAAAGTATAAACTGCCGAAAAAGGCAAAAAAATCGATTTTTTTAAAGTGTCACACTGGTATAGCCCCTTAAAGGCGAACTTTCGGGTAGTTAAAAAAAAAAACGAAAAAAATCATATCTCAATTATCGTAACACTTAGGACATATGGTCTAAGGGTGAAAAAGTAAGCGCATGCCCCAATCCCCCAAAAAATGTGTCATCCATGCGTCAAACACCCTGCACATATTATACATATATATACAAACTGTCACAATGTCAAGAAATTAATCCGCTCAGGTATATAGGTTTTCAGCAGTACCCTCAAACAAACAAAAAAGCAAACGAAAAAAAAAAACGGAGCAGAGCAGAAAAATCTTGAAGGCTCGTTAACAACGTATAACTTATATCCCCCTTGTATAGCGCACCCGAGGTGCGTATATCCGGTTCAACGAGCCCTCACGGCGAGGCAAGCCGCTTCCGGTCAACTATATATATATATATATATATATATATATATATATATATATATATATATATATATATATATATATATATATATATATATATATATATATATATATATATATATATATATATATATAGTTCTCCCAACCGCAGCAGATATTTCAAGTCCCGAGATCAGCGAGCGAGAGAGAGAGTGAGGAAGGGAAGGGTTTTTATGCCATGGCATTGTTCGTCGTGGTAAAGCTCTCGCGGCAGTGAAACACTCGTGCGAAAAAGCGCGCGAGTGGGTTCGAGGCTTGACAGCTCACAGTGAGCCACTAAAAAAAAAGAAAAAAAAAACAGTGTATCGGAATTTTAACGAGACTCTCTGTCATCGATCGCAAGAGAGAGAGGGAGGGTGTGAATGGCAGGGGGATGGTGGGGGTGACTCAGATTCATATATAAAACCGCTAAACTCGCCGACTTTTCGCCCTCTTCCGATGAAATTTTCCACGTTGATCCGAATTCCGTAATCACTATTTTCCTCATACCCGAGCGCAGGGCTCCTCGTTTCCACGAGAATTTCCCTTGATATTCTATGTACATAGGCATAGTCGTTTGGGTCTCGTGAACCGGGCGTGGAACTTCGTACTCGTTCCGTAGCGTGATGGCAAAACTTTTCGAGTTGGGAAGGAATTCGTCGGAATCAACGCCGAGTGTTCGAACGGAGCGTCCATTCGGAATTATTGTAACGCGATATAATTGCCGGTATAATTATTGGAGAACCATTAAAAATTCTGGCTCGTCCCGAATGGTCGAGAAATACTTTGACATCTTGTCGTGTCGAGGAACTTTGGTTCGTTCGTGTTTTTTCGAAGGGGACAAAATTGAGGGGAGAAAAAATTAGACGAGTACTCGAGATGGTATGGTGAATATTGTTGGATGGAGACTGGAAGGAGGGGAGGTGACGATAAGGGAGGAAATCCCTTTAGACATCCGAAAATGAGTCGTCTCTCATTTTTTTAAGGCGTTTTTTTTAAGTTTAAAGGTAATTAATCGCATCATTTTTAAATTTTAACATTATTTTATTACAACTTTCAAATGATAACGTTTTTTTCTTTTTTAAGGCAGTAGTCTGCTTTACAGGCTTAAAAAAATCGATTTGAAGAAGAGGAAGGATTATTGTATGGCCCGGGGATAGCTGATTAACATCTAATTAGTGTAAGTATCCAAAAACTTATATTTTTTTGGACCGAAAACTTTAAAGCCCGTTTTCTCGAGTTTTCATTTTCACAAGTTTTAGAAAACGGTGCCGGCGATAGCAAAAACAATATATGTCCGATCGAAAAAAATCAAAGTGATCTAGCTTCAGTATTAAATTATCTTCTATTTGAACTAAAGAAGTTGGACAAAAGTACTATTTAAATTACTTGTTTTGCAACTTAAAGTGAATTTTTTTTTCTTCAAAAAAGTGAATTTTTTTTTCAAACTTCGAAAAAATTTGGAATTTCATCATTTCTCCGGTATTTTTTTAGTTCATATAGAAAAGGAACTTATAAAAACTAAAAAAGAATTTGGTTCGACTGTTTCAGGTGCATCGCACGACCTCCATCACCGGCACCGATTTAGAAGTGCAGACTCCAGGCGCCCCAGAAAAATCGTTACAACTTTGGAAAATTTCAATATTTTTTAATAATAAAAATTGTTTTTTAAAGCTTGAATATAATACACTATCGTCTCAAAATTTCGTTTACCGCAATCATTTCCTTCCCTTTCAAAAAAATTGCTGAAAAAACGCTTTTTTTTCGGCTTCTAAAGCAGACTACTACCTTAAACGAAACAATATGACGGCGTTATAAGATATTCGTTTAGGCGCCTTTTGAAAAACTGCTCATGTTATAGCTCAAAAAGTTATTGATCGATGTGGCCGAATTTTTTGGAGGTTTCTCACTATAACATTATTGGAAAGATGCACCAATGGAAATATTTGGAAAGTATGAAATTGAAAATGAAGTAGGCGTTGTAATCGAATTTTCATATTTTTGACCATTTTCTCGACAATTTTTACCCCTAAAAAGTAATTTATTTAGGCGATAACCTTAAAACTTTAGGTATATCCTTCCAATAATGTCATAGTGAGAAACCTCCTAAAGTTTCAGCCAGATCGATCAATAACTTTTTGAGCTATAACGTGAGCAATTTTCCAAAGCGAGCACTTTTTCAAAAGGAATACCTTATAACGCCGCCATTTTGTTTTGTTCAAAAAAGAAAGAAAATTGAACATTTGAAAGTTGTGATAAAATAATTCCAAATTTTTTGAATGTTGCGATTATTTTATCACCTTCAAAAAAATGCATGAAAAATGACTCATTTTCGCGGGTCTAAGGGATTTCCCCCTTAACGAACTACATCTACCTAGGTGGGTAAAAGATTGAATTTTCCAAAAAATTTTTTTTTTCGATCGTATCACCTATTGCTATATTCCATGAAAAATGTATTAGAATATTCATTAAATGGAATAAGTTACAGCTTCTAACAGTCGACCGGGTGAGCGGTAGCAGCACCATACTTCAAACATTAAGGAGGTTGGAGCGTTAGCCACAATCCACGGTAAAAAATACATGTTATTGTTTAGACTATACTGAGGCTTGACGAATTTTTTGAAATTTTTTTCACCACCAAACACCGGAGATAAAAAATAGTTTAATGTGTGTAATTTAACGTGCGGTTAGATCGGTAAGACTTTCAGACTAAAAGTTATATAATTTTTTTTGTTATTTAGCACCAAGATAAACCATTTCTGACAACCGATTAACACAAACTAAACCTTTGTAAACATTTAGAAAACATTTAGAAAAAAAAATCCTCATCTTGCCCATCGTAAACCATGGGCCAATGATCTCGTGACGTAAATATGAATAGGCATAATTATAAATTACTCAAAATTTCACTGTGAATTGTATAAAACATTCGTTATCGTAGTTTTTTTTATAATAATCATCGGTAATGTCATACTTTTTTAAGTTGGTAGTAACACAAACTTTTTTCTAATTTATGTAATAAAAATATTAAAATGCATAATTTTGCCCTTTAATTAGATATTTAAAAAATAGCATATAAAGAATAAATCTGTGCCTCGTATGCATTTTTTTGAGGTTCATTGAAAAAAAATGAATAAACCGTCATTTGACTCAACTGAATCGCTCCGACCTCCTTAGACGCGTTTTTTCGAAACACTGTTTTCAAAGTCGGTGGACATGATATCTCGAGAACCACTTGATGGATTGTTTCCAAATTTATCGGAGATACGATGAGAAACATTTAAAGGTCGTTGACGATCTCACTTTTTTAAAAACAATCTTCATTATTAATAGTTACATAAATATGACGAGTTTTTTTTCATAAATTGTGCGTGCTCGAGCTTCAATTCGTCGTCACGTTGTTAAAAAAAATGATTTCTACAATCGACGATCGTCAACGACTCTTATTTATTGTTATCTTGAATAACCCGGTTGGTTTTGATATTTCGATCGGACCGTTTAAGCTGGAAAGTGTCCACCGCCAAACGTCGCGAAAAAATGTTATCATCTGCCGACGATCATGTTTTTGTTGTTTTTCTGTATTTTTGGTGACTTTTTTTAAAAGCTCTCGATATATGTACCTTTGTGTTGAAAAAATGGGCCTTTTTTACCAACGTTTCCCAGAAAAACATCGGAGTTTGGACATTTTTTTCGGAACTCCTGGTAGAGGTAGACCCTTAATGAGAATTGGAGCGCGTGAGTCTGGGGTTTCTGATTTCAGAGGGATTTTTATAAGAGTTCAGTTTCACTTCAAATTCGGACGGAGCATTGTGTATAAAATTTTCTACCGTATGACGAAGTGATTTCTTGATATGTTTATCCATTTATTAATTACGAATGACCAAAGTTGTTTAATTTGTCGAAAAACGAACTTTATTTTCACAGCTTGCTATTTTCGTAATTTTCAAAATTACAACAAAGTATTCGGTCATACAAAAATGTATTATTATACTAGAAGTATATATTCTTATTTTTTTATTTCGGCTGAGCCTAGTTGCGAGGACCACCTACACCGATTGGCCATCCAGCAACGTCGCCACTATCTATAAATAATAACAATTTCATTGTTTATCAATATTTTTCATCGAAAAAAACGTCAAACTTGACAAAACCATGCATGAATAGTGTGCAAAACCCCGACCTCGGCATCCCAATACTCCCATGGAAAAAAATATTGAAAATCGACCTGTTTTTTGGGAGCTTATCCAAAACCGTTAATGCACAAATACATTGTTACAAATGCAAAAATTAATGTACTTATGCAAATACAACGTATATGTTTACAAAGAGTCATTCGAATACTCCAGTAATTATAATCGGCACTGTTTTCATTCTGATAATTATTTTTGAACCTTCTTTGTTTTCCTTCCATTCCAAACCTTCGAAGCTCGTTTTTTAATCACTTTTCTCAACCTGGTTCGCAACGGGTAAAATCGAGTCCGTTTGAACGGTCTGCATTGCCACGTGTACGCGGAGTGGAGTTTTTTTTTCCGCCCGCTTTGTTTGCTCCGCAATCCGTTCACGCGCGCGTAAAGTAAAAAATTAATTAAAGACTTATGCTTTTAATTATCGTATTTCCGTTTGCGAAGTGTTTGCTCTAAGCTTGACACACTTTCGTTGGCACAGCTTTATCGAGGCTTCGAACCTAAATCCCCCAAGATCGAAAACCGTATGCAAATATCTCCACACCGAATCGAGAGTTTGAAATTCGATGTGGGTTTTTCAATACTTTTTTTTGACAACACCAGAAATCTAGATTAAATTTTTTAAGTTACGCAAATTTTTCCGGACCTCTGGACCCCTTTAAGGCCTGAAGAAAGGCCCCTTGAGGACCGAAAAATTGTTGTTTTCCATTGCTTAAATCGATAGATAAACTATCCAAAAAGTTGTTTACAAAGTTACAGAGGCCAATCGTAAATATTTTCGAAAATACAAGACCACAAGCAGTGACGCGATTGATATTCGATATTGATGTTTCCTCCTATTGATAACTTTGAAGCGCGTTTTCTCCAGTTTTCATTTTTACGATTTTTCCAAACTGGCGGGCGTGATAGCAAATAAACTAAACGACCTATTGAATCAAACCAAAGTTTATTTTTTTCAGTATGAAAATCTCTTCTAAGTGAATTAAAAAAGTCGTTGAAAAAATCGTTTTAAATCATTTTTGTAGCACGTTAAAGTATTTTTTTAACACAATTTTTTTTCAAACCTGAGAAAAGTCGTAATTTCATGATATTTTCAGCTTTTTCTCAATTCACCCAGAAGAAAAATATTTGACAATTGAAAATTTTATTGGTTTTTTTTGTTTCGGTCAAGAATTACGAGCTGCATCTTTCCCGCCCATTGGGAACTGCAGTGGCAGACGCACATGGAATAGGCTGATAAATCTGCAGTCATTTATTGTTTCATGTTGAAACATTTTTTATCCATTTTAAATATACATGAAAAGATACCTCCATGTTTTTTGGGCTCACTTATTTTTGTCCCTTCTAAAAAAATTCCGGAAAAAAACGCTTTTTGGACCTTCTAATACAGGCTCCCGCCTTAACGGATTATGCCTAGTTTGTAACTAGTAACAAATAAACAGCTAATTTTTGGGATTTTTCAATAAAAAATCATGACTGTGAATTTCTACAAAAATTAGGTATTCGAAAAAGTATCATCTGAAGAACACTCTGTAATTTTTTTGTGCGAAAATATTTGATTATCATCGATTCACAGCCGTCGTCCGGGAAACCCCACTCGAAAACGTACGGCGAGCAATACCCAATACCCAAAATTTAATTTCGTTAATATATTAGTTTATCCTATGATTAATCGAAGAAATTACCGAAATATCAAATCTAAAAAAAAATGGCGCGTGTTCAACGTGAGCCTTGATTTTTGCGAAAAAATCGGCAGTTTATCGTACATCAAATCGAAAATGTATATTGGAAAAAATCCATCGATCAAATATAATATATTCAACATCTAGAAACAATCCTAAAAATTTCAGAAAGATCGATACCGTATTTTTCGAGATATTTTGCTCGCCGACTTTAAAAACGTACTATCGAGGAAAAAGCATTTAAAGTTTCGCACGATGGTCCAAGCGTTCCGACGAGCGTCAACATAACAGCCTATAAATCTGTCAATTTCGATGCGATTACCTTGACATTTTCAGGGAACATTTATGAGATGATATACTGTCGAAATAGATGGGTTTTGAACAAAAAAGTGATTTTTAGACTTTCACAACTAGGCATAATCTCTTGAGTAAGGGTTCAACTTCACTTCGGAATTGTACGGAGCACAGTTTATAGCAGCTTCTATCGTATGTCCGAATGATTTTTTATATGTTTATCCATGTGGTGATAACAAATGATTGAAGTAGTTTCTTTGTTTGAAATCGAACGGTTTTTTTTCTACAGCTTGCCGATATCGTAATTTTCAAAATTTCAAACATCTAGCCGGTCATACGAATTTATTAGTATACTCAAAGGACATTTTTTCTTAGTATAAGTTTTATTAATATTAGTATAGTATAGTATAGTATAGTATACTAGTTTTATTAATATTAGTATAGTATAGTATAGTATAGTATAGTATAGTATTAGTATAGTTTTATTTCAGTTTTTTCTTAGTATTAGCTGTATTAGGATACTAAATGGACATTTTTTTGCCAGATACCATTGGTCCAACCATTGGTCAGTTCGTATAAGCTCAATTGGGCGAGCTATGTTACTAGGTCGTAATTCAGACAGGCTATCATAACTTCTACTCGGGAAGCACCTACATCGATTAGCCATGCAGCAACGGCGGCACTTTCTCTAAATAATAATGACTTCATTTTTTATCAATATTTTTCCACGAAAAAAACCCTAAAATCTAGCAAGGCTATCTATCAACTGCGTGTAAAATCCTGACCTCATCATCCCAATAGTCTCATCACAAAAAAATATTGAAAATGGACCTGTTCTTTGGGCCCCAGGTTTATGTAAACCCGTTAAGAATCCTTCCAGAGGCCACAAAATCTTTGCAACCTAAAATTACCAATAACATGGCGGTCAAAGCTCAATTAGGACGGTAGGTCTTCTTTAAGTCGTGACATATGGAAAAAAAACATCTGCCTCAGCCGGGTTAAAAAAACCGGATGTATTCATCCGGTCTATATGAAATCCAATATACGTATATCTATATATATGAATATCCATTAGGCGAAAAAGTACGCGGATATTACGTACTATACGTTGGCGCTCATATAAATTGTTCTCTATCTAGGAAATTGCCGTTTTTAGGGTCGTTCCTACGTCCATCTTCCTGTCGTCCATCGAACTGAGATATGCTAATGGCGGCGGCTCTTGCGAGGCAAGGGGTGAAGTACCCCGGCACACGCCAGCTTCGCGTTTTCACAATCTGGAAATAAATTTTGCATTGTCTCGTCCGATAAGAGCGCGGAGAGCGAGCTACCTTAGCGAAGAGAAGAACGAAAGAATTGAAGATCCGTGCACTGCAACAGTGATTATAGGCGAAGATTAGTAGTCGTTGATTTTGTTTTTTCTATTTTTTTTTCTATGCTCGTAATTACTTTCGGAATGCACTATAGTCGAAAAAAATGCAAGTTTTCCGTGTAATGAGACGAATTTTTTGCCTTATTTCAATGACCATGAACATTTGTAAAATCTCCAGCGTTCAGATAATTATTTTGACATTAGGTTCAACAAAAATGTACATAAATACATAAATATAATAAAAACAAAAATACAAGTCAAATGTAAATAAAATCACAATATTTACGGGCTACATCTACTTAGGTGGGTTACAAAAATTGCATTTTCCAATTTTTCAATTGAGAACCACTCGATGGATCGTTTCCAAATTTACAGGAGATACGATGAGAAACATTTGAAGGTCGTCGATCATCTGACTTTTTAAAAATTGATCTTCATTTTTTAATAGTTACGTAAAAATGACGACTTTTTTCTTATATTTTGTATGTTCGAGGTTCAATGCGTCGCCACGTTGTTAAAATTAATTATAGCAAACATCGCCGATCGTGAACTACTCGTATTTATTGTTAACTTTAATAACCTGTTTGGTTCCAGATGAACCGTTTAAGGGATCACAGTGTAAAAATTTCAAAAAATCGATTTTTCGCATTATCCGATAGTATAGACGGTTATAAACATACTGTTTGATTTTTCGGATAGAATTCGAATTATTATCGTTTGCTACAGCATATCTCAGAAAAAGGGATTCGACCAGCTGCGTAAGACCTGGTGCGGACGGACGCGTTTTTATCGAAATGTCGTTGTTCAAAACGGTGTGCACTCTCAAAGGAAGAGTTCTCA
Source organism: Ophion ellenae (assembly GCA_963210295.1). Taxonomy (NCBI): domain Eukaryota; kingdom Metazoa; phylum Arthropoda; class Insecta; order Hymenoptera; family Ichneumonidae; genus Ophion; species Ophion ellenae. The sequence continues at coordinate 24,319,633 of OY723388.1, forward strand.
AGCTATTCGTATCAAATTTTGACACAACATTCTTTATGCTATTCTTTATCTTGCTATGGAAGCTTTTTTTTATCTTCATTTTCTTTTAATGAAAAAATGTCGAAAAAATAGGTTAAATTCGAGACTTTTTTTCAAACCGCTGCCATTTTGTCAATTTTCATTTTTTTAAACCTCCATGGCAAGATAGCGGCTTTCATACTGACTAATAATCCTTTTATAAATTTTGTTGCATGTCAGATCATATTTACGGCCACAATCGTGTACAAGACATTTTCATCCGTTGAAAAAATGTAAAAAAATAAAAATAAACGTTTAAACAGTTTTTTTCTGTTCTTCGCGAGTGCTTTGATTAGTCATAAAAAAATAAAACTGATCAGCGTATCTTTATCATCGAGAAAAAAAACGCAAAAATCAGCTGTTTTTCGACCTGTTACACTGTGATGATCTCTTAAGGGGGATTGTCTTTTTTAAGGGGGATTGTCTTTTTTCTCTCAAAATTTACCGCTTTTTGACAATTTCTTTGTGAAGAAAGTATACAACGGAAAACTTGCGAAACTTGGCATATAGTTTTATTGATCTGTTTACTACATACAAAAATTTTTTAAACAATTTCATCAAAAAATCCCCCCTTAAACGCGTTTTTCTCGAAACAGCTTTTTCACAACTGGTGTGCACGATTTCTCAAAAACTATTCAACCGATTGCCTTCAAATTTGGACAGAATGCTCAGCTGACATCCTTTTATCGTTTGATGAAGAAAGAAAGCAATACGTTTAATAGTTTTTTATTTATAACAAAAAATCGATCAATTTTTTTCGAAAAATCGATTCTTCAAGTTCAAAACGTCACCAAATCGTCAATTTTTTTTTCCCTTCATCGAACGATAGCTATATGTGTCTAAAGTAAAATGCTTTTTGGGTTTTTGTTGCAGGATGAACGTGAAGGCTGTAATCGTGCACACCATCAAAAAAGGACCATCGCGCGTCGAGGGGGGTGGGAGGCGGATTTTTTGATGAAATTGTTTAAAATTTTTTTTGTATGTAGTAAACAGATCAATAAAACTATATGCCAAGTTTCACAAGTTTTCCGTTGTATACTTCCTTCACAAAAAAATTCCCAAAAAGCGGTAACTTTTGCGAAAAAAAAAGACAATCCCCCCTTAAGCTGGAGAGTGTCCACCGCCAAACTTCGGGAAAAAAATGTCATCATCTCCCGAAGACCATGTTTTTGTTGTTTTTCGGTATTTTTTGGTAATTTTTTGTCAAGATTCTAAAGACTATATATATATATATATATATATATATATATATATATATATATATAAATTTCGAATTTTATTTGTCGACAACGGTTAGCGACAAAAGAAGCGTCTTTTTTAACACAAAGGTATATATATATATATAAATTTCGAATTTTATTTGTCGACAACGGTTAGCGACAAAAGAAGCGTCTTTTTGAACACAAAGGTATATATATATATATATATATATATATATATATATATATATATATATATATATATATATATATATATATACACCTTCGTGTTAAAAAAACGCTTCTTTTGTTGCTAATCGTTGTCGACAAATAAAATTCGGAATTTGGCTTATTTCGACCCTCTACGTAGATGAAGCCCCTTAATACAAGAAAAATAAAAATACATTAAACATTTGATTAAATAAAACAAGAAAAATACAAATACTATAAAAGTATAAATAAAATAAAAATATGAACATTTTTCTAGTTCAAACTCAATTTTCGGGCATATCGCTGGTATCCTCGTTTTTTTTTACGTAAATTCCCCGCGGACAACGCGCCGAAATTTTCAACGAAAATTCGCTCAATTGAAGCACCTATCGGTCGTGGGTGTATTTTTTTTCCCTTTTTTTCGAATTGCCGGTTTGAGGATAAAACGGGGAGTCGGTGTAGGCATTGAAAGTGGATTTCGTTTCGCGGCTAATTTAGTTGTACTCGAGCACGGCAGACCGCGCCTATATATCGATTGTATACGTAGTCGCGTCCGGATGAGCCTTGTTTCCGGTTGGCCATTTTGCGTTTTGCCGAACCTTCGACCAACTGACCTATAGCTGTGTGCATCCACAGAAGCGAATCAATGCGAATGTCGATCAGCATTTTTCCTATCGGTATGACGTATTCGTGCGACAAGCTCTTCACTGCCAGTAGATAAATCATTGTGATCCGTTTCATTCGCAATGATGCCGTGAAGAAAACTGTTCGAAGGATGATGTTTCACGAATTTAGAGTGAATAAATAAATTCGAAATCGGGAGATTTAGTTTAGTGTCTTTTGGAAGAGAGATCAGGGTCGTTCTCTTAAGGGGTTACCCCCACTTGCGATTTTGAAAAAATCGAATTTTTTTATTGCATTTTTTTGAAGTATAAGTATCTGAGAATATGTCCTGAAAATTTCAAGTCGATCCGAACAAAATTGACTGAGATATGAACGTTGAAAGAGAAGAATCCGCGTTGAAAGAGCGTTGGAAGAGAAACTTTAAACGCGTTTTTCTCAAAATGGCATTTCTGAAGTCGGTGACCAAGATTACTCGGACACTAATGAACCGATCTTCTTGAAATTTTGCAGGCTTATTTAATACATAAAAATGTAGTCTTTAATCGTTCGATTTTTTTTCGAAAAAGAATGGCCGTTTTATAGCCAAAAAACGGCCGATTTTTTTTCGTTAAAATCGAACCATAAACTTTGACTGTCCGCCATTTTGTGAAAAATTAATATTTTTTAAAATCCTTCGATTAAAGACTAGTTTATACTTATATTTGACTAAATCCATCCGCATTTTTTTTCAGATGATCCACTTCGCCGCAATGTTGGTCACCGCAAACCGTGTATATAAAAACATTATTTCATTGACGGCCATTTGCCACTAAACAATGTAATATTTTTCAATAAAAAAATTACTGAAAGTTCTTCAAGATGTGTTCTTTAAGATGGTATATTGATCGATTAAAAAAGTTTTGTAGTTTTCTTTAAAAAAATTCATGAAAAGGGCCTTTTTTTGCGCTACAAGTGGGGGTAACGCCTTAAACAATCATATTCGCATAACGCAATTAGGTTAAGGAGTTTTGAGACAATTGACGATATTTTACCACTTGATTCGTATTTATACAATAAATTCTGTGTCATATGCTGAATGCACCCTTCAGATTTTAAGAAGGTTGGAGCCGTCCGGTTGATTCAAATGACGGTTTATGATTTTTTTTTCAATGAACCTCGAAAAAATGCAGGTAATAAATAAAATGATAAATATATGATTTAGAAGCGAAATTATGCATTTTTATATTTTTATTACGTAAATGAAAATCACTTTTGTGTTATTACTAACTTGAAAAAATATAGCAAATGATTATTATGAAAAAAACTGCGTCAGCGAATGTTTTATACAACTTAGAATGAATCTTTGAGTTATTTGTAATGATACCCATCCATATTTGTGTCACGAGATTATTCATTATTACCATTAATCAACATTAAGGGGTCTTCTCACTTTAGACGCTACAAAGGCTATTTTTATGCATTTTTTGATAAGTTTATATTATAGATATTGATGTAACAGTTTGTTACACTTATTAAATACAGTTTCGAAATATATTAATAAAAAAAATTTCATTTATTTCATTCACTATTTATAGACGAAAATGGTAGTTAAAAAATGTCCTACAAAATGGTGGATCTGCGCTGTTGATGAAATCTCGGAGATAGATCATCCGAAACAAAAAAATCACACATAACAAAAATAACAAAATGGCGGACATTTTTCGAAAAAAAAAACAAGAAAAAACGTGTTTTTCATCGTTTTTGTAAAAGTAAATATAAAAAAAATTAATCCTTGATATGCGCTGTAAAGAATATGTGGTTAAAATTTTATAAGGATCAGTTCGGTAGTTTTGAACATTTTATCAACAAGCCATCGAAAAACGTTGTTTCGAGAAAAACGCGTTTAAAGGTTGTTTGGGTTACATAAATACGTAACAATTTTTTTTAAATGCATTTCTAAAGTGTATTTATTAGGTGTAACAACTTTTATATCAATATCTATAAAATATAAACCTATCAAAAAAAATCATGAAAATAGCCTATTTAGCGTCTAAAGTGAGAAGACCCCTTAAGTGTTGCCGAAATACGGCAACTTCGCGGACGGAATTTGAGGTTGGCAGCGATGCTCTTCATTTACAAGCAAAGATTCGTAATCTTTCATCGAAGCTTGATTGTTCAACATTGAATATACAGGGTGTCCCGGAACTCAATGCGTTCCCTGAAATGGGGGATTGGGGATGAAATTCTGAGTCGATTGATGTAAGCATGTGTGGGTCTCAGATCAACCGCTGAATTATTATTAATTTTCAAAGGCGCCGGCTTATCGGACGCACCTGATTGGCCCACCTTTAAAAATTAATAATAATTCAGGGGTTGATCTGAGACCCACACATGCTTACATCAAACGACTCAGAATTTCACCCCCAACCCCCCATTTCAGGGAACGCATTCAGTTCTGGGACACCCTGTATATGGTTTACGATTGACAAGATGGGGTTTTTTTTCTAAATGTTTACGAAGTTTTAGTTTGCGGTAATCCGCTGTCAGAAATGGTTGATCTTGGTGCTAAATAGCCCATAAAAATGGCATCACCCGTAACGTAGACGTCTTGCCCATCTAAACGCACGTAAAATTACACACATTTAACTAGTTTTATCTCTGGTGTTTTGCGGTGAAAAAAAATTCAAAAAATTCATAAAGACTCAGTATAATCTAGACAACAAATTTTCCATAAATCGAGGAATTATTTAAAGAATTTTTTTTATTAAGAAGTGATTATACGTCAATTTTGAACTTTGTTTAAACAATGGTATACGTTCTGCATCATTTACAATCAACTGTGTCGACTTTCGCTGGCACGATCTTGACGGACCTTGTAATTTCGGAACATTAACATTGGGAATTTTAAACCGTCGGCGCATTCAAAGTTCGGAATTTCAACCCGGCGTCCATGTCAAGATCATGCCAGCGGAAGTCTACACAGTTGATTGTAAATTATGTAGAACGTATAACATTGTGTAGAAAAATTTCAAAATTTACGCGAAATCACTTCTTAATAAAAAAAAAACTTCTTTAAATAATTCGTCGATTTATTGAAAATGTTGAAACTTTTGAAACTGTTTTCTTAAGTTTTAAAAGTTTTTTGAAAAGTTTTGGTTTTTCGTGTAAAATTCTTGTAAATTTCTTATCTTTCGGGATAGTATTCTTTCGGCGTTTTGAGCGTTCTGATCATTCAAAATTTGGAATTTCAACCCGGACGCATCTTGAATTTCGGAATAGTAAAATTCGGAATTTTAAACCCTCGAAGTATTCAAAGTTCGGAATTTCAACCCAGTCCCGCTTTTCAACATAGGGAGATGCATACGCTCATCGCTGAATGGCAGTTTTACGCACGAGAAGTGTGATTATTGCACGAAAATGTTTAAAATGTTATGAAAAACTATCAAATAATTTGATCATTATCAGACAATTTAGTCCCTCTGTACACTATGACAGTTAGGCATCTCCGTATGTGAAAAAGTGTTCCTTCAATTGTACATTTTACAAAGCTTTGACAAAGTATTTAACAGACAATTTACTGTATAAATTCGAATTAAATGGTAACATATCGTCAATTGTCCCAAAACGCCTCAATATAAGAATGAAACGCGGCCATTCTAATACCAAAATTAATATTTATCTCTGCATTAGTTCACATAATTATTCTGGATGATTTTGACTTGGTATTCAAACCTTTGGAAATAACATAGGAAAATATTTTTTAAATCATGCCATCTGATCCTTTTTACCGACCATCTGTCTGGTCTGGTCTACGAAAAAAAATCATTAAAAATAATTTCTGTATAATTTCGATCACCTTTGCTTTTGAGTCCGGCAATGAAGGCTGTCATAATTTAATAATCTATTTAACCAAAATAACTCTTTAAAAAAAAAGCCTTAAAAAAAAATTACGATAAGGGAAATTCCCATAAAGCACGCAGAAAAAAACGAGGTATGCCAATATTTAATTCATCCATTGTACCCCCGAAAGAATTTCACCAGATATTTCGGGACCAACGGCAACGCATTCCAAAAATAATGAACAATTCCTCTATCAACGTTTATAAATTCGTGAGAGTGAAAAAGTCATATGCTTTTGAAAGATGTCAAATAAAATTCATAAAATACCACGGTAATTAAATTCCCTATAAATTGGCAGTATATTGCACCCGTTCAATTCCGGGAATTTTGTCATTTTGATATTCGATATAGGTTCCATTTATTTCCGCATACGATAAGCGAGAATGGTCAATGAATATATATATATATATATATATATATATATATATATATATATATATATATATATATATATATATATATATATTACATTATTCTCGGATCGAAAATTTCAACGTAAATACAGTAGCTCAAAGACGAAAAATTGGATAAAAATGCTACGCTACCGAACATACTCGATCATCAATTTAATTTGCTCGTTAATAAGCGAAAGAGACTAATCAAAAAATTCCTCATATACCGCCGAGGGAAGTTCGTCGCACCGTGATGGATTCTCGTTACATGCAAGCGAAAAAACCCCAATGAACGTTTTTTGTGCTCGGGGAAAAAGTTGTTTCTACACGCGAACCGATATGGAGGCGGAAGAGCTCAGCGCATGAAAACAACACGAAAGGAAGAAAAAGTATTTGGATATGAGAGCTTTATCGGTGAAATTTTTCCCTAGATTACCATGGAAGATGAGTCTTGGTAGCGTGTACCAGTTTCCTCGTAATCCTGTCATTAAAAAAAAACCACATAGGTGAATCCGCGTAACGGGACGAAAGTTCAGTATAAACGTAGCCACCTCTGTTGGCACATGTTTTCCGCGATTTCCCTGTGCCCGAAAAAGTAACAACAACCAGAATATGCAGGAAATATTGTTAACAACTTCTTCTCGTGTTCGAAGAAAAACCGAGGCATGATCGGTAAAGAGAATCTGGTGGTATGATTTTAAAAATATTTTCCCACGTTATGTCCAGAGGGTGCAATGCCGTAAAATGAGGTTACTTTGAACAGGTTTCGGAAGTTTTTTGTAAGTAAATTTTTTAACATCCTAAATTCAAACTTTTTTTGCTCCGAAAGAATAATGTGTGTTTTGGCTATCAAATGTATAAGAAAGTCAAGCCCCACCACCCTCACACAATTTTATATTTTATAATTTTATATATATTTTTTAAGTGTCAAAGTAACCGCGCGTGTGAGGTTTCTTTAACAAGGCATTGAAACGAAACTTATGTCAAAGATTGAGGAGTACTTTGAAATCATTTTGAAAAAAATATATATATATTTTATTCATTATACATGGAATTAAATGAAAAACAACGATTTTTTACAATCAAATTGTCATCTTTATTGAGGACACATTTTCCATAAAAATATCAAGTACCTAGGGTACTATTATAGGCTCTCAATCAGTCTTGTGATTATTATTGAGATCAAAATCATCTTGAGCAAAATTATAATAAACTTGAACAACGAATTTGAGCATCAATAGAAAAAAAGTTGAAAAAGAATTAGTCTGTGTCCTGTTAAAGTAGCTCAAAAAACTGTGAAAGGACATAATTTTTATAAGTAAAAAACATATTTTATTAATTATAAATTGAATTAAATTAAAAAACAACGATTTTTCACAATCAAATTGTCATCTTTATTGAGGAAACATTTTCCATAAAAATATCAAGTACCTAGGGTACTATTATAGGCACATCAGTCTTATGATTATCATTGAGATCAAAATCAACTTGAGCAACATTGTGATAAACTAGAGCAACAAATTTGAGCAACAATAGAAAAAAAGTTGAAAAAGAATTAGGCTGTGTCCCCGCACACCACACTCTGTTAAAGTAGCTCAAAAAACTGTAAAGAACATCATTTTGATAACTAAAAAAATATATTTGATGCATTATAAATGGAATTAAATAGAAAACAACCATTTTTTACAATCAAATTGTCATTTTTATTAAGGAAACATTTTCCATAAAGATATCAAGTACCTAGGGTACTATTATAGGCACATCAGTTTTATGATTATCATTGAGACCAAAATCAACTTGAGCAACAAATTTGAGCAACAATAGAAAAAAAGTTAAAAAGGAATTAGTCTGTCCTCGCACACCACACTCTGTTAAAGTAGCCCCAAAAACTGTCAAAGTTACCCTTAATATCAATTTAACGCCGCTTTACCGTACCAAGTGCAGATCATTCAGACAGATAACGTGAAGTAACGCAAAGAAAAATACTTATTATTTTTATTAGAATAGCCGCGTTTCAAGATCGAAGAGATTGTAATATGATAAAGAGTAATTGTAAATGTGCACAGAATCATTTGACTGTATGCTTTGCAATAAGGTGTAAGATATACATTTATCTATATGTATATCTTTTTCGAGATAGTAAAAAGTTATACATATAGATAAATGTTGCCGATCACTGGGTCGTGACCATGTCGATAACTGGATACGTCTTGAAGATAAACACCACTCGATCGAAAAACAACTTTTTTGTCACAATATATATATATATATATATTCTATGAGAAAAAAGTTGTTTTTAATTCTGGGAAATAAATAAAATGTATAATTCCAACGTAATAGCCATAGTTAGTTTTATTCGTTGATTTAATAAAGTTGTGTGTAAGAGAAATGTATATCTTAAACTGTTTGTAAAATGTTTTAAGGGAAGCGTAGGGGTTTCAGCGTGAAAAAAAAAACACTTTTTTGCGAATTTTTTTCATCGATATGGATAGAGTAAATTTATTGAAACCTTTCGTATATTGTTAAGTGTAATTTCAAGAACATTCCGTGAGATTTGTAGGCGAAAATATCCACAAACAAGCCGGTGACAAAGAACGCCTTTGGAAAAACACGATTTGCGGTGTTCACTGTATCTCAGTTAGAAATTATCTGAAATCAAGTACCATTAAAATGTAGTCTAAGTATCATCAAATCCTCCCCCCAACGGTCTTGGATAATTTTTTTTTTCATTCCTAAATTTTTAGTGGTCATGTAAAGTGAAAAGTGCTATTTTTCACGAAAAATTCCGCCATTTTGGGGGTGGAAAACCCCCTCAATGTGAAAAAAAAATCTCAACCTAACCGTTGGGGGGAGGTTTTTTATATGTAGAAAGTGTGTACCAAGTTTGAAATAAATCGGCCATGTAGTTTTCAAATGGCAGTGAACACGGACTTTGAAAAAGTGGTTTCGAGAAAAACGCGTTTGAAGTTTAGAGAAGTCGGAGCTACAGTGTTAGACGAGCGGGACCAAATAGTCAATAACTTCGAGGGTTTTGCTCTGATTGACTTGAAATTTTGGGATTATATTCTTGAAATGTTTAACTATAAGAAAAGACAAAAAAAAACGATTTTTCAAAAGTGCAAACCCCTACCCTCCCCTTAATATAAAGAAAAAAGTTTGTGACTGAGTGACTAAAAATGATTCTGCATGCAGACGCAATCGAGCCAACAGAGCCCTACGAACCTTTGCACAATTGGTTAAAGCAGTTTGAACGCATGTGGCGATTGGTGGGACGTTCACATGGCGATTACTAGTTACCAACCGTCATGGCGTCATTACGATGACCCCCACAATAGCGTCTTATAACATTCACGAAATATTTTCTCGAAAACTGTACCAGGTACGAGTATTTCACAAGGACGTTTTTCTTCGTAATAAAAAGACTGATTAAGAATTACCTAAAATAACTTCTACTCACTTTCCAAGTTGAGCAAACAAACGAAAACACAATAAATAGGCCGAAAGGCAACGTGAAAGAAAACACAAACCAATGTAAAAAAAAAAAAATGTCTATACCATAATTGTTTAGAGACCCTAGGGGCAATTTCATTATTCATAACAAAAAGCACATGTAAATAATAATAATAATTATAATAATCGAAAAAAAAATTGAGCTGTATAAAAAAACCGATTTTTTCACGTACTTCGAAAGTATAATATATTGAGAGTATACTGGAAAATCGAAAAATAAAATATTTACGAAGTTATAGCACATAGACCGGTGACGATTACTGAGCCGACTACCTCAACCGCTATTTTTTCCACTACCATTTCAATCCTCAAAAGCTCCAGAACGCATCACGCACTTTGTTGCTTCATTAACCTAGTTGCGACACTGAGAAACAAAAATGATTGATCCAATATCATTGGTGTTATTGGATGAAATTTCCATGATTCAATAATAAAATTGTTGGTGTAAATAATCGAATTTAGTAGAGCAAACAAGACGCTATTGACTTTAATAACATGATAAAGTTAAGTTTTTTTTTTCATTCAAAAGATATATTGTTAGCCGAGAACAATATATTATTGAATCTATCTAAAAAATTATCACGGACAAATTATATAGTTTTGAATGCATTTTCTGCAACGAACACAAAAAAGCGTTTCAATTCATAGCGTGAATATTGTTGATTCAAGTACACAAGAAAAATTGAATTTCGCTCGTTTCATTCAGATAAAATTTGTATTGAGTAAATATATTATTTTATTGTCTTCGCCATATTCGATATTGATTTTCAAGTACATTATTCGTTTAAATATTAGTATTTTATTTTGATTCAAAAATATTAAGCGATAGTCTGCATTGGTTAAAAAATTACACGAATATAAAATTTGATTCTTGCGCATACACGAAGCGATTAAATCGTAGTCATTTGTATTCAATTTTTGTATACAATAGCGTTGAATGAAAACTATATGTAATTGTTTTGATTAAATATCTGACTAATAAAATACACCTATGTTCGTTAAAATTATATATTTGACGTAAAAGAATATGCTATTAATATGACACGTGTATAATTGAACTGAATACATTACAGCAATCGATTCAATACTGTTTTTCTTTGGTTGCAAAAATTCAACCAAATCACATATGATGGCCGAACGCCACCGAAATTGTAGGTTCGAGGAAACTCGTAGTTCTAGGAGTACCCGCTAGAAGCCGCACGCGCGCTCGTTTCTCGTAAGCGTAGCGCTAACCGAAGATCTACTCCACGCCAGAGAAACTCTCCATAGCATCGTATCTCGACTTATGGCTTGCAAAAATTTCAATTTTAAATCAAACGAATTCGATCAAACATTTTATTGTGACAATCCTATTCTATTCCAAAGAACTGCATGCGAACTTCTTTCAAATATTTTCAGCAATTCTCGCGAGTGTACATTTATTTGAACCAACAATCAAGAAACGTTTGCAAGTGAACATAGAATAACATTAAAAACGTGACTTCTCAAATTCACAAATATATTCTTTTGATTGCACTCAACATTTGTTTCATCGAATTTTTTTTTCTACTTGAGACTAAATGCGTTGCTACACCTGCCACCTGTACTTTGTGGCAAAAAATACCATTATTTCGAATCGAAATTGTTAATTTTTCAATCACGATATACACTTGTTTCAATCTCATGCAACTCCTTTTGACATTGTACGAAGCACGAAAATGTTACGTCTAATATTTTTATAGAATTTGTTTAATATAATTTTTATAAAACCATTGCTAACTGCCTTCGTTAATGTGTTTGCGTTGTCATTAACGAACTTTGTACATTGTACCTGTATCTATAATGACTGTAATGTACTCGAAATAAACAGTATAAAAATAAATAATAATAATTGATCCTACTTCGAAAATGGTTGTACTATGCATAGACCGAGATCGGCTGTGATGTTGGTTCCGTCCTATTGCAATATCTGTAAATTTCACATACATCATTTTTCTATAATGATTTCTTTCTCATATACAGTCGAATGAGTCTTAAGGGGGGATTGTCTTTTTTTTCGCAAAATTTACCGCTTTTTGGGAATTTTTTTGTGAAGAAAGTATACAACGGATAACTTGTGAAACTTGGCATATAGTTTTATTGATCTGTTTACTACATACAAAAAAAATTTTAAACAATTTCATCAAAAAATCCGCCTCCCACCCCCCTCGACGCGCGATGTTCCTTTTTTGATGGTGTGCACGATTTCTCAAAAACTATTCAACCGATTGCCTTCAAATTTGGACAGAATGCTCAGCTGACATCCTTTTATCGTTTGATGGAGCAAAAAAGCAATACGTTTAATAGTTTTTTATTTATAACAAAAAATCGATCAATTTTTTTCGAAAAATCGATACTTCAAGTTCAAAACGTCACCAAATCGTCAATGTTTTTTCCCCTTCATCGAACGATAGCTATATGTGTCTAAAGTAAAATGCTTTTTGGGTTTTTGTTGCAGGATGAACGTGAAGGCTGTAATCGTGCACACCATCAAAAAAGGACCATCGCGCGTCGAGGGCGGTGGGAGGCGGATTTTTTGATGAAATTGTTTAAAAAATTTTTTGTATGTAGTAAACAGATCAATAAAACTATATGCCAAGTTTCACAACTTTTCCGTTGTATACTTTCTTCACAAAAAAATTCCCAAAAAGCGGTAAATTTTGCGAAAAAAAAGACAATCCCCCCTTAAGAAGTATACAGAATCTATGAGGATTTTATGTGTGCATATTTTTATATAATATCTTTATAGCTTTTATTGTATACTTTTTCTTTATAAAAACAAAAATTGTCTTTTGTATATGGAAGAATATATGTAGAGATCTAAAAAGTGTAAAATTTCATATTCACATCATTTCATTGCAAACCTACAGAAATTTCATATACAGCATTTTTCTGCGGTTCCTATACGCACTCACATGAGATTCTTGGGCAGTATATAGAATCTAAGAGAATTTTATATGTCCATTTTCGTACAATATTTTTATAGAATTTGTTTTATATAATTTTTATACAAACGTCATAAAATTTTTCACTTGGGATAGCACATTCGTTTCGACGTAGTAAAACTATAATTCTTTGAATTGATTATATTTTTGTACGAAATAAACAATGTTGTAGCAATCGCTTAATCATTTCATCCATATATCTACAGATTGTGTAGAGAATGATTTCAATAGATGATCATTTTATTTTAACGATAATGGAGATATCGAGAGAACCAAAGAGATTTCCAAATGAAATAATGTGTTATTAAAATCAATCAAATTTCTCAATATTTACAGTATTGTAATTATGTCATATATCGGTGGCACTCCGAGTTCAGACATTTATTTGGGTCAATCAATGTATTGTCTTTATTCAATTGTTTTTTTTCAGCGGATAGAGAAATAAAATTGAACAATGGAACTATCCTGATGCCCATTCCAAAAGACTCCACCCTAAATCTCGCCCCTTTGGATTTATTCATTTAGCCTAAATAGCCAATTAGCTTGCTCGAGTTTTTCAACACGCCTCTGTGCATCATTTGTAGCCTACAAAAAGGTTGAAGGGCGACGATCTATCAATCAAATACGTGCTCGTGTTACCTTGAGAAACATTTGATCAGCGCAAATTTGTGCCAACTAGAGCCAATCAATCCAAAGTCTCTCGACCCGGAAGGGCCCTTATGGACGTGGAAAAAAAAACTTAAATATCGTGATACGCATGGCTCACGTCAGCCCGAGCGTCATTGAGATGTGAAGGCGAAGCGAGAAGCTTGGAGGGTCGCGATGTGATCGATTGATTTTCACGTTAACAGAGTTTTACTAAATACTCTCTCCCTCTGACGTGAGGGCAAGGGAACAGCAATGTACATAAGTTAAATGGGCGTGCCTGAGTTTGTTTAGTTGTCCCTTTATGTGTGTGTGTGTGTGTGTGTGTGTGTGATTTGTTGGAAACTTCAGCATTCACTCTCAGCAAGGATTTGAAAACGTGGTCGCTGCTTTCTGTCGGTGCTTTTCCTCTTAATGCCAAGGAGAGAGAAAGAGAGAAAGGGAGGAGAGAGAGAGAGAGAGAGAGACAGAGAGAGAGAGAGAGAGAGAGAGAGAGAAGTACAGAGGAGATCGATACCTGCGATGCTACGGATTGTAATCGTCCGCAATTCAACTCTCTCCATTTGTATCCATTGTGACAGTGAGCAAAAGAGAGAGTAGAGAGGGAATCAGGTTTTGCTTTGCTGCACAATTGATGCGCTACGTGGTGTTTGTCAAACGGCGAAAGCAAGGGTAGGTAGAGTTCGGTCGCATGTTCATACGTATGTACATGGAAGGAATCAGAATATATAACACTCTCTGCGTTGGACAATTCGTGACGATGCTTTCCCCAAAATCATTAAACTGCATCAACGATATTCAATAAATCACGATGACCACCAATATATGTGTATATATACAGGGTGTTTGGCGCATGGACCAACACAATTTTTTGGTGGGTCGGAAGGGTCATTTGCTAGTTTTTCCACCCTTGGACCCTTTGTCCTAAGTGTCACGGTAATTGAGATATGATTTTTTTTCTTCAGTTTTTTTAATTGCCCGAAATTTCGCTTTGCATCGCCATGACTCTGGTTGTGGTTGTAATAGCACGAAATAACTTTTGTTGTATTGTGCAATGTATGTTTATTATACGTAAATCATTATTTTATACAATTAGTTTCAAGAAAATGACTCAACAGCTTCAAAAGTCTTAGAAATGCGCAAATGTATGGAAATGTCAACTTCTAAATTCATTATAAAAAAAATAAAAGCTATTTCGAAGCTTTGTTTTAAAAAGTTCCTTAATTTTTAACCTTTCTTCAATAAGTTTTTTTTTCATATTGAATTTGAAGTTGAAATTTTTCATACATTTACACATTTTTAAGACTTTGGAAGCTCAAGAGTCATTTTCTCGAAACCTATTTTATCAAATAATGATTTATTTATAATAAACACACATTGCAGAATACAACAAAAGTTATTTCGTGCTATTACAACCACAAATAAAATAGTTGTAATGATTTAAATGCGAAATTTGGGGTAATTTAAAAAAAAACGAAAAAAAAAATCATATCCCAATTACCGCGACACTTAGGACATAGGATCCAAGGGTGAAAAAATTAGCAAATGACCCACCCGATCCCCTAAAAAATTGTGTCGGTTTATGCGCCAAACACCCTGTATTTATATATTTATATATATTTGTTATTCTGACCATAGATTGTGCTCTCGTGTTTATCGCCAAAGAGAGACATTTTTAGTTTGGTTTTGACAGTAAGACAGACTTTCAGCTATCTAAAAGACAAAGGTATTGAAGATTCCAAGTTTAAGTAACGGGTCTGCTTGGGGCCCAAAAAACAGTTCGATTTTCGATATTTTTCTTAACGAGAGTATTGGAATTATAACGTTGGGATTTTGTACAGAACTGGTACATAGGCTTGCCAAGTTCGACGTTTTTTGTTGAACAATATTGTTAAACAACGGCGGTATTATTATTATTTAGAGATGGCATCGCCGTTGCTGCATGGCCAATCGCTGTAGGCGCTTCTGGCAACTAGGATAATCGCAAATGTAAAATATAAAATGTATAACAATAAAACTTTCATATGACCGGATACTTTTTTTTTTAATATTGATAATTACGAAAATGGCAAAACGTCGCAAAAAAAGTTTTAGAGTCGACTAAAAAGAACAACTTTAATCATGTCTTATTAACAAATGGATAAACAAGTCAAAAAATAATTCGCAATACGATAAAAAATGTTATTGACTCACTTCAAACTTTTACAGTGTTCTCTAAACTGAATTCTCGACAGATATACACAGGGATACCTTAAGTAGTTGGAAACTCCTTTGATTGTGAACAATTTTTCACGATTTGCACCAGAAAACGATTTTTTCTTCAAATGTTCCCATCGATAGCAATATTCAAAAAATTCCTATAAAAAACAATATTACAAATATTCCTTACCTATTCTCCAGCTACTAACATGCAGATCATGGAAAAAGATTTTTTTTAAGTTTCATCAAAATTCTTTTTGAAATAGTTCCTCCAAAATGAAACTAAATTTTTCATTTACGTATTTTTCGGGCTCTTGGAGTAGTTTCACGCCTTAAGGCCTTAGGCCACTCTAGAGGCCGAAAAAATAGGCTTCTTGGGGATTTTTTTTTTCAGAAGAACTACAAAATAAATCGAGATTACAAAAAAGGGTGTTTATCATACATATCAGTGACTGTGAACAATCATTTTTTTGAAGCGATTCATTTAAAAATGGCGGCTGTGCAGCATTTATCTCAAAACTGCATTTTCTAAGTTGGCCGAAAACATAACTCAGGCAATTTTCAACCGCTTCACTTGAAATGTTGAATATATCATGAAAAATTCATTGTCTATGGAAGTACGTAGGATTTTTTTTCTATTGCATAGTTCATTTGTTATTAACAATTGTCTGACGATTTTTTAGGCAAATTTTTGGAAAGTGAAAAATTTCGTCAGATAATTGTTAATAACAAATGAACTATGCAATATAAAAAAAAATTCTACGTACTTCCATAGACAATGTATTTTTCAACATATATTCAACATTTCAAGTAAATCGGTTGAAAATTGTCTAAGTTATGTTTCCGGGCAACTTAAAAAATGGAGTTTTGAGATAAAGGTTGCACAGCCCCCATTTTTAAATTAATCGCTTCAAAAAAATTCTTGTATACAGTCACTGATATGTTTGATAAACAGCCTTTTTGTAATCTTCATTTATTTTGTAGTTTTTCCGGAAAAAAAATCCCAAAAAGCCTATTTTTTCGGCCTCTAGAGTGGCCTAACCCCTTAAGGAACCAACGTGGATAATTTTTAAAAAACCTCTTCGGTTTTGCTCAAAGGTAAAGGAATAGTAGTAAGGTAAGGTGCTTTAAGGTAAGGGTAGGTTAAGGCAAGAACACTGGTTCTTCAAGGGGCAAGACTTTAAGGGGTAAGAAAAGAAAAACGACAAAACCACTCGGTTTTTTTTCCGAAACGTGCAACACTTTGCCTCTATAACGCAAAGCATTTCAAGTACACGCCTGAAGTTCCCCTACATATGAAATTACGATAGAATTCTTCGCAGACCCGTGGTGCATATTCCCAAAGGGTGCAGCAACTATTGTGGAGCAGCCGGTACACACGTGAACGTAGACTCTATGCGGAATGTAGAGAATTGAAAGCGAAGTGTTAGCAAGAGTTGGTGGGCGCTCGAACACCTCACGGAACAACCCCTTCTAAAACGGGGTCAAAAGCGGTTTCAACTTGATAGAATATCCCCAGGACTTCCTCCCAACTGTTATAGTACTCAATTGGAGGTAGCGTAGTGGCAGTGGCTATCGCTCGGGTTGCCAGGATAGTTATGGTTGTTTTCAAAGTTACGCGGACGTCCGTCCACTTTGCCACTGTCCCTTCGATAAATCTGATTAGTCGGGGCCATTTTTCTCTCGGTCTCTATCGTTTCCTCGATGTCTCCGGGCATTGGGGTGGTGCAAGCTCCTACTTCGTTATCAAATAGCTGCTTAATCTTTTTCATGTGCCACGGATAATGCACCCGGGCGTGGGTGTTTGAAAACTTGAGCTTGCCGGCTATTCAGGCTGGACCAGTTGATCCAAAGATGGGAGACTTAGCGAGGTGTCTTTTGGAAGAGCCGTCACGATGAGCTTCATTCAATTTTAATCGTATATCGCAATTGGGTTAAGGGGCCAGTCCACTTTGAAAATTTAAAAAAAATCGAAAGCAAGCGAGACTTGAAGAAATCGATGATGATGAGCAATCAGAAGGGATTTTTTACCGTGCAGGAATTGCCGATTGAGTTTAGGTGAGAGTTTCTCACAGTATAAACTTCAAACGCGTTTTTCTAGAAATAACGTTTTCAAAATCTAGATCCATCGTATCTCTAAAACTAATAAACTGATTCTCTTGAAATTTGAACCATATATTGTAAACATGATTCGCAACAAGATGACCCTCCATGGTTTTAGAATTTTTATTTTTACTCTTTTTTGCGAAAAACTGCGAAAAAACGCGTTTTTTTACATTTTTTCGTTTTTCATTTGCCATTTTTTTATTTTTTGATCAAACTTTATATCCGAGGGTCATTTTCTAGCTGGTGTCATACTGAATCTAATAGACTTTGATTTTTTGGTCTCAGATAAGCCGTTGCCGAGTTGTGATGGAGCTACCTAGCCCACCTATTTTTGAGGCGTTACGTTAAACTGTAGTTTTTGTACTTAAAAATGAATAAAAATGAATGAAATTTTTTAAAATGTATTTCAAGACTTTGGTTATCAAGCCCAACAACTTTTATATTCATATGTTTTATAAAATCCTCAAAAAAAATCGCGAAAATAGCCTTTTTCGTGGCTCCAAAGTGGACTGGCCCCTTAAGGGAGGTTTCCACTGGGTTGGGAAAAAAAAAATGTTGATTTTGCAGTATCGGAAAGAGCGCGCGCTCTTGATTTCTATACATTTTTTTCAAATTTCAACCAGACATTGTTCGTATCATTATGCATGTTTGAGTAAAATTTCAGAACACTCGACTATTTAGATTGGGAGACAGTGGGTTTTAAAATTGGAACTTTTAACACTGCAGGGTCTGCATTGACCGAAAGTCAGGTCACAGAATTCGTCGTACCATTCTATTATATTTATAAATTTTGAAAAAAATTATGTTGAGATGGAAAACTAGTTAGGGAAAGAGTGAAAAAAGTTTGGATTGTCTTTACTATTCAGGTTTGCTAAAAACGTTCAGTAAAGACATTCTCGGTCGAAAATATTTGTCCCCTATAATAAGAAGATATATGGCAACACCGCAGAACGGTATTGTTCAATATTTCGAGAAAAAAATGATCGTGGTCCTAAAGTTAATAACTTTTATCATAAAAAAAATATTTGCGTTATAAATATTAATATTTAATATTGTTTATGTTATCTTCAATAACAAATAAAAGTGATTGCTGATTCATAACTAATTTGAAACTTCGTTCGATTACAAATTACTTCGAAATATAAATTTGCGTTGCAGTATTATTTTAAATATGCCGCGCAAACTTACGTCATTGGATACGTGTAATGATGGGGTGTTGCCATTATTGTGCCTAAATTTCAATGCAGGCCCTGCAGCGTTAAAAGTTGCAATTTTAAAACCCATTATCTCCCAATCTAAATAGTCGACTGTCCTGAAATTTCACTCAAACATGCATAATGATATGAACAATGTCTGGTTAAAATTTGAACAAAATCTATAGAAATCAAGAACGCGCGGTCGATCTACTTCAAGAAGGTGTAGTCTATGGTCCTGGCATAGCAGAAGAGGTGTAAGTAAACAACTTTCCATTTAATTCGCACATAAAATTCAATTCAACTTCAACCCTTCGAGGTCAGACTCTCGGCCGGTAACTGAGTGGTCACATGGGGTCCGCGTGACCCCGGCCACGTTGAAACGATTGCCACGTTGGTTCCATTGTTCCGAATGGCTTATAAAAATTCAAGGCGTTAGTTCGAACCTTTTAGGTTGTGTCATTCTCGGTATAATATTGTAGTCGACATTTTAAATGGCGGAAAAAATCAGGAAGTGATCAATGCGTGAAAAAAGCCATTTTTTACTTGAAAAATCATAACTCTCGCCATTTTCAAAAAACAAAAATTAGCGTGACACTTTTGAGATATGATAGTTCAAGGGAAAAAATAGCTTCGTAGTGGGCGTTTCAAAAAAGGTATTGACTTGAACATTTGAAGAGGGCCCATTTAGGAGTAAAAAAAGAACGATAATCGTGAAAAATGAGCAATTTATTCGCAACAGTGGCTCGATAAATTAGGAGATCATAGTGCAAACACAATATATATATGAGACATAAAAATATATATTAAAAAAAAATACAAAATATTAAAAAATCGTAAATAAATCAAGTTTGTCCCCCACAGTCGACACAGATGAGAACTCTGTGCCTGTCGCACATTCTAAATGGTTTTATGGTTTTCCAGGTGGTATTGTAATGAGTTTTAAACGTCGTAAACGGACGTCGCAAAGAATTCGCATTTCGGAGTCATTCATAATATAAACTTGATAGCAATTTTTTTACCATTTTCATATTGATACTTACATCACGTACAGTGATGCCACAAAGAAAAAAAAATCACTTTTTACGAAAAACAAAATCAATCAATCAAAATCACCTGGGGTCAGGGTTGAACGCGTTTTTTCTCGAAACCACGTTTTCCAAATTTGCGGAAGTGCTCCTACACGCCCTAGATGAGCAATCGTTATGAAATTTGGCAGGCACGTGAACAACAAACGTCTTCATTGGTTCAACAAGAATTATCCAAAAATATTCAAACGTTTTTATTTTATAAACACAAAACTGCAAAAATTGTTGGTAAAAAACGAAACTTCCCCTTCGATTGCTCACTATTCTTTTATTTTTCAATTTTTTCTTCTTTTTTATAGTTCAACTTTTGCACAAAATTGTACGAAGCAAAACAATGTTTATTGCTCCGACACACGAAGCCCCTCCCACTCTCAGCGCCATGTTTTGTCAAACTTTAAAAAATATGATCACGTTCAATAACGACCGCTTAGTAAACATTCTATATTTAATATTTTTCGCATAAAAAATTGGTGAAATTCGAACATTTTTTGGCCCAACAAAGTAGAAATGTCCCTTAATATAGGAACAAAGGGCGTGAGGTGATCTGGAAATATCGAGGATTACGGTAGTAGCGGAAAAAAATAGCGGTTACCAAATGTTTCAATGAAAATTCTGTAGTCAACGGCAGCGATTTGTCTGCGGGAATGGCACTCATCCTGAATCGAGATGGTAGCGTTCTGAATTCGAAATGACTGATTTATCAGCCGTGCTGAGTCGTATGAGTAAGACAGTCCGAAAGCTCAATGGAATCCGTGAAATTCGGGCAACAATGAACCATTTGGAAATTCACAGTCGATCGTGAAGTTGCAGCAACAAATTTGCTCAGTTCTAATACCTTTTGCAGGTTATGTTCACGTGTCTTTTTTTCCCCAGTCAATCAATACGAGGAAAAACTGGTCTGGTATCGATATTTTACAGATTTTAAGGGAGACTTTGTCCTTGAAAGAGCAGCGGGAGATGTTAGCGGCTCAACATGAGCAGCTAGAAGAAGAGGAGGGATGCCTCTATGGACCAGGAATTGCCGATTAGCGGTAATTCTAAACACATTTGTGTAAACACATTACAAAACTTTAAACGCGTTTTTCTCGAAAACACGTTTTTAAAAATGGCTGACATTCTCCTGACCACTGTAATTAACATATCGATCTGAAATTTGGAGAGCATACTCAGAAAATATGTCTTCACGGAATGACGGATCGTTTTTTCGATAGATACATTTTTGCATTCATTATTTATCTTTTTATGCGAAGAAAAACGCGAAAATTCGATTTTTTTTTAAATTGCCGCCATTTTCCGAAATTTGTACTAAACGAAAAACCCATCCGTCATTCCATGACCAAAGGGTCACAGATTGATAATATGCTTTGAATTTGTGTTTCAGATCAACAAAGAGGGGGCAGTGATGTCAGCCGTTTACCTCCCGCGATTTGAGGACCTGTTTTCGCGGAGCTGCAAGGGCCGCCATTTTGGTTTTTTTTTCAAAAAAAATTTTTTTTAACGTTCTGTATATCATGAATAAAAGCAAGAAAAAAACCGCACTCAAAAAGCTTTACTCGTTTCCTTTAAAAAAAATAAAATGTAAACACCTGAAATATGGCACTCCAAGGACAAAGTCTCCGTTAAAGCGAAGAATCAAGTGATTCTATGCGCATGTAAAATAACTAATGCTTGCCAAATGCATACTAATTGCATGCTAATTTAAAAATCATTTTTCTCTGCATTGCCTCACGTCATCAGTCTGGATGATTTTGATTTGGCATTATAACCTTTGGAAATAGCATAGGAAAATATTTTTCAAATCTGCCACCGGATCCTGTCCATCGAGCATCCTTCGATCTTCCTTCGAACATGAAGAGAAGTCGTTAGCAATATTTCCGGAATATTCCGGTCGTTGTAACTTTTGATTCCAGCAATGAGGACTGTCTATGATTGGAGAGCAAAACCTCCCTCTTTTGAAATAACTATTCCAAAAAAAGTATAATATTCGGGCCCATTATGCTACGAGCGTGAATGAAAACCGACGATGCCCCGATATTTTACAAATTCCAAAGCACGGAATTGCGAGATTTTATACACGTATAAAACGAGACTTCATCATATTGCGACATTTTCGGTATTGAAATACGGCTAATTGAATATTTTCATACCAAAACGCTCTTTCGACTAATCGCTGTACGTGTATAGTACCTTGAGTTCGCCGAAAGAACGGCATAAGAGATTGAATAATAATAAGAGAAAGCTACTTTCATCCCGAAGGTGGAGCGAGCACAACGGATGGTATATAACCATTTTGCAGATGATGGCACAGCCAAGAGGAGGGTGGAAGTTTGCGTCAAAAAATACGAGAGAAAATTAGAAATACCCTCTAGGACAGGGCAAAATTGTACTCCCTGCGCCCAACCCCGCTT